>JAWZSL010000170.1:0-63519 GCA_034769285.1 Lutjanus argentimaculatus
TCTGCGTCCTCATCTGGACTCTCCTCTGCTGCTGCTTCACAGGTAAAGTCCAGAGAATCAAACTCCTCTCCTCTATCAACATCCGTCCCTCTGAAATGAAGCCCACAAAACCATGACGCTGCTTTATGTTTTTGTCTCTGTGTCCTCAGAGTCCAGAGGTCAGGTCACAGTGACTCAGCCTGGAGCAGTGAGCTCTGCTGTGGGAGGCTCCGTCTCCGTCACATGTAGGACCAGTCAGAATGTTTATACTTGGGGCGGCAACCACTATTTAGCCTGGTACCAACAGAAAGATGGAGAAACTCTTAAACTGCTCATTTACTATGCTAACAGACGGGCATCAGGGATTCCAGCTCGTTTTACAGGCAGTGGATCAGACTCTGACTTCACTCTGACCATCAGTGGAGTCCAGACTGAAGATGCAGCAGTTTACTACTGTCAGAGTGTCCACTACCCCAACAGTCAGCTTGTGTTCACACAGTGAAAAACCGTCGTACAAAAACCTCCCTCAGTCAGACTGAACAGAAACTGAAGTGACTGCTGCAGCTGGAAGCTACTGCAGAGACTGATACACTTCACTGAGGACACACACTCACTCACACACACACACACACACACACACACACACACACACACACACACTTTCTGCAAATTATCTTGCATGAAAATGTATTTGTTCAGCACAACTTCTCACCATCCATTTATTTCCATTTATAATCCCATGTTCTTCTCACATTTTCCAAATTATGAAAATCCCAGAACAGTTAATGAAGAACAGTCAGCCTGTGTGATCTTATTGACCTTACCCCTTATTGCCAACATGTCAAACAGATAAAGAGAGAGAAGATGAGATCCTTTGGCAGAAGATGATTTGTTATGAGGATATTATGACTTGTATAACATTACTGTTTGAAGACACATCAGGAGAGCAGATGAACATGTCACACTGACATGAAGAAGCATAAATCAGGTTGGAGTGACAAAACTGTCAGATATATCGTGTATATAACTCTGACATTTATTTTTCAAATGATCACCTTATGTTATAAAATACAGATCTGTCCCGAAGACAATCCCAGTCTGTGCGAATTTAATGGATCTAATGTGATTATTAAGACACAACCATATAAATAGATCTTTTTTTCTACATATACAGACTGTGTTGTCATTATTTTCATTGAGCCTGTTATTTAAAACATTCTCTTGGTTTAAATCTCAGATCACAGTCATGATGTTTCACTTTATGCTGATGATATCCTGCTTTTTATTTCAAATCATGAATATTGGACTTTTGACATTCTAATGTTTAGAGATATAAAGCTTTCCAACATTTCTAGATGAAGTTGTTTATCTTTAAAAAAAAAAAAACACCTTTAATGAACAATTAAAGAGGACCTATTATCCTCATTTTCGGGCCTTTGTATTGAGTCTTGGACTCCTATAGAGCAGCTACACACGATTACCCGCACACAAAGCTTTGTAGATCTTCGGGACGCTGTGCCTCTCGCTGCATCTCCTCCTTGTATTTCGTGCATCCCACGAAAACGGTCTGTGTAATTTACTCCACCCCCCAGCCCTTCTCCATGTACACCTCCCGCTGAGCCCATTCTGCTGTGACTGGTCACATTTCCGAGGACTTCCGAAGGGCTGCCGAGCGCTGCCGAGCTGCACCTCCTCATTTTGCCGGTGCTGGAGTAAACGGCAAACTTTACTACTCTTTACTCTTCTGAAAATGACAAGTTTTGAAATACAGCCGTATGTGTTGGATCCCGAATCCGATCCGGAGGTACAGACTGGAGAGGTTACTTCATGAATCTCTGAATGGTAGGCGTAGCTTGTTATTGTCATTACCTGCTTACCTGTGCGGCGTAAGGATGGATTTCGTTTTCGGCTAATCCAGCTTCGTACTGGCCCGTGTTGACAAAACAGTCCCGTGTGAAGTGCGAAGAAAGACAAACGCGGAGGTATTTTTCTTCCGCTGGCCGGGAAAAAGCAACTCTATCCACTTCTGTCTGGTGCTCGCCTCTTTAGGAAAGCTAAACCAAGTAAACTTTCCCTCACTCCAGAACAAACATTTTCTTGGAGCCATTGCTCAAACGTGCTAACACTGTGAAATCGTTGTAGACAGCAGAGCAGCGCACAGCGATACAACTTCCGAAGCAGAGCGGGAGAGGGCAGGCCTAGAGCATATACCGGGACATTCCCATATAAGTAAGTCTGGCACGGATTCACATCAATGCGACCTCCTGTTTAAAAAAAATACGGTAAAACAAAGCGTGCAGAGCCATCCGAAACAGCGTGCAGGGCTCACTTCCAAATGCACGAACCTCATTATTTGACGCGTTGGCATCGTTTAACACGAGTATCCAACATTGTAACAACATTTATAGGTCAGAAAAGAGGAAAAAGCATAATAGTTCTCCTTTAAGGAAACTCTCAAAGCAAACTCATAAACCCATAATTAGAACAGAAGCAAGAAAACCACACAAAACAAACACACAATGACCCTAAAACAACACTGACAAATCAAATACAGAGCAACAGTTCTGCTGTCTTCCCAACAGAGTGCAGGACCCCTCCCACTGTCCAGACTGATATAAAGGTGTCCAGATTATTCACTGTCTGATAGTCGGCACGCTCAACCTTCAGGGGAGCTGCAACCAGTTCCTTCATGACTTCAACACTATCTGTACATCCTGTGCCCTCAGATTTATTCTTCCTGGATATCCAGACAGCAAGCTTAGACACTGCAAACATGAAGTTCAACAAAGCACAGACATGCTTTTTACTCATCTGGTACTTGGGACCAAAAGTAAATAAATTCAAAGAAAAGTGTTGACCCAAACCCACCATAGTTCTACAACCCTCAGCAGACCAGCTAACCTCACTAAAGTCAGTTATACAGCATACAAATCATCATCAAAAGCAGACCTCAGTGATGTAAGACAAATGAGTGGTTTCCTTTATCATGGGTGTTGTTACCAAGGTCATTAATACCAGACAAACCTGCAGAAAAAATTAAGATATTGTTCTCCAGTTATTGCAGTATGAAGAATAAGACATATAAGTGTATTTTTACTTCAATGTCCTTACGCAAGTCATTTATAAAAATAGAGAACAAAATAGGTAAAAAATGGAGCCCTGGCAGTGTGTTTTTACAGTAAAAATTTCCTGGGAATCAAGGATCTTATCCAGGACTAGTATAATGCATTAAACCCTGAACTCCACGTGTCACACATGTGGTGAATTTATGACCCTGTTGGAGTCAGTCAGAGCATTTCCATAGAGAGCCACTTTGCATCAGCAGCACCATGCTCCAGTGCTCTGGGAGAGTTTATAGTCCTGAGAGTTGAAGACTGGATGACTGACAGCTGTCCTTCATGACAACAGAAGACACAGAAATCCTCCTCATCAAAAACATGACTTTGATCAGCGTCCTCATCTGGACTCTCCTCTGCTGCTGCTTCACAGGTAAAGTCCAGAGAATCAAACTCCTCTCCTCTATCAACATCCGTCCCTCTGAAATGAAGCCCACAAAACCATGACGCTGCTTTATGTTTTTGTCTCTGTGTCCTCAGAGTCCAGAGGTCAGTATACACTGACTCAGTCTGGAGCAGTGAGCTCTGCTGTGGGAGGCTCCGTCTCCATCACATGTAGGACCAGTCAGAATGTTTATAGTGGGAACTGGTTAGCCTGGTACCAACAGAGAGATGGAGAAACTCCTAAACTGCTCATTAAGCTTGCCAATCAGCGAGTATCAGGGATTCCAGATCGTTTTACAGGCAGTGGATCAAACTCTGACTTCACTCTGACCATCAGTGGAGTCCAGACTGAAGATGCAGCAGTTTACTACTGTCAGAGTTTTCACTACCCCAACAGTCAGCATGTGTTCACACAGTGAAAAGTCGTCATACAAAAACCTCCCTCAGTCAGAGTGAACAGAAACTGAACTGACTGCTGCAGCTGGAAGCTACTGCAGAGACTGATACACTTCACTGAGGACACACACACACGAACACAAGCTGTAGATACAATTCTATGAAGAGGATAAAATATTTCACCATTTTTGCTATAAAGTTGAGATGAAATGAAATCAAAATGACTTTTTCCATTACAGCTTGTCACTCTACATTTATATCCCCTCACATTCCCATGTTCTTTTTTTAGTTTTTTAAAATTATTTTATCTGATCTTTCCAAATAATCTCAAGGAGACAACTTGGAACTGTTAATGACAAAAGTCTCAGTCATGACCTTTGACCTCAACTTCATACGACATCACAGCAGTTTCAAATATGTCCAGTTAAATGAAAATATGGAGACACAGCATCAGACACCTTCATGATCAAAGTCGACCCCAACAAAACTTGTACATCCCTTAAATTTCAGAAAATATCCTTAAAAAAAATCTAAACTCAAAAAGCTCTTTATTAAGTTCAGCATTTATTGGAATTAGAAAAAATAAAAGACATAAGTAACCTCTTTGTTATAATTACAGACTGAAAGTTCATTCTTGACCTTGAAAGCTGTAAAACAATCTCTGCACAGTGTCTGTCCCCTCACTGCTGTGGAGTTTTTATTCATATCACATCATCGTCCTCACTAGATGGAGTCTCAGTTGTCACTGAAGTCCAAATTTTTCAAATTCTCTTTTCTGTGAGTATTTTTCGGTCGTCTTGTCCACGTTGGTTTTCTTAAAGTATAAAAATGTGCATGACAATTTGGAACAATCTGCTGAGAAACATCATGTTATTCGGTTTAAAACTGAATTGATCTTGTGGTTAAATGGTTTTGATTGTCAAAAATGAACTTTCATTCACAATTTTTTAGTAAACATGGATGAGAATTTGTTAAAGTGCAGCATGAAGACTTTCAGAAAACTGACATTACTGCTCACAGCTGTTACTACATGGACTTGAGACAAAAAAAAAAATCTGTCCAACTGTTACTGATAATGATGTTTTCTGTCTCTGTCCACATGTCCAAAATTTCTGGTTGAAGTTTTATTGACAAAGCTGAAAGATTCTCACCCTCAACATCTCATCATCCCTCATCACTGATTAACTTTGTGAAATCTCCACATTACAAACACCTAAACATGTCAAACCCACATTAATATTAATCACACTAATCACTACCAATAAAACATATCAGTTAACTATCAACATCTCTCCATGTAAATCTGTAAATATGTAGATCAATGTTCTCAGCAGTGAGGAGGAAACATCATGATATGTTGAGGACAGCTACAGTTGACTGACTCTGTGTGTTTGCATATGTGTCCTGCCTCTCTGCTCCCAGACGTTAAGAGACCAGTGTTGATCAGTGGCTGTCCAGGCCTTTCAGAGACACTGACACGCCACCAGCACAATGATGATGTCACTGATTCCACTGCTGGCCACCCTGGGGCTCCTTGTTCAGGGTGAGACTCTTGTGAAAACTTTGCTTCAGGATGCAACCAGGTTCACCACAATGATGTTCTGCTGTGATGGAGAAACACTGAAACAAGCAGCATTGACCTTCTTCCATCTGTTCTCCATGTTAAAGAAATGATTCTCTTCTGTTTGGATGTTGATCATCTTTCTCCAAACTGGATTCGTCTCAATAACCCTTCTCCTCTTTTTCATGTTTTCCAGGTTCATCAGGAGAAATCATCCTGACTCAGTCTCCTGGATCTCAGTCTGTTGTTCCAGGACAGACTGTCTCTATCAGATGTAAAACCAGTTCAAGTGTTGGTACTTGCCTCAACTGGTACCTTCAGAAAGCTGGAGAATCTCCCAAACTCTTGATTTATCATTCTACAACCCATCAGTCTGGAGTTTCAGACCGTTTTAGTGGAAGTGGATCTGGGACTGACTTCACTTTGACCATCAGTAGAGGTCAGACTGAAGATGCAGGAGATTATTACTGTCAACAGTGTAACAGCTTCCCCTTCACACAGTGATACAACGTCGTACAAAAACCTCCCTCAGCTGGAGAGGAAATGATCTGACTCAACAGCTGCATACAAATGAAAACACTAATGGTTTGATTTAAATACATTTTAATCAATTCAATTGACAAGAGATCACAATAACACTTCAGCATTAACATATTTTGTGTATTTGTTTGAATTTTTTTTTCAGTATTTTCTCTTAATCTAAGTCGGCTCAAAGTCAGAGCTTCTCTATTTTGTCCTCATTAGACGTTATATTCTGAGTAACAGTTTATCATGTCATAAATAAATTAATAATGATAAAACCATGATTTAGCTTTAAATTTAATTCATACAAAATAATTACTTTTCAAGTCCATATTGTTAAACTCAGAACAGATTTTTTCACGTTTACATTTAGAGTTTCATTTGAACATGTAAAAAAGAGCCAAACAACATGAAGAATTTCAGATTTCAACAAAATTTGAATTAATTTCATGTTGTTAGAAATTGCACAACATCACTGATACATTTTATTACACTAACATTTTGAGTGTTTTGTAATAAATAAATGTGACTTAAATAAACCCACTTTTATTTTAAGACATTAATAACAATTGTTTGTTTATAATATGAATGGACAAGACTGATTTCATGAGCAGGTCTTTTTGTTTTGATTGAATATCAGTATTGTTGAAAGTAATGAATGAAATGTGTTAATTGTGCAGACATACAGATGAGATACAAACATATTATCTTCTCTTTTATACAGAGTCTTCTGGTTAAGTTACAAGGTCTCATTTCAAAATGAGTTGGTTTAAAATTTCAGTTTACATTCATGTTATGTCACTTTATGCAGATGATAACCTGCTTATTATTTCTAACACTGAAATTCATTCTCATTTAAATTCAGATCTTTAGAATAAATTCAAAGTGCCATTTAAGAACACATGAAGAAAACATGTGGGTCTTTTTCATGGTAAACATTAGTAATAACAGATAGATTGCTCTTACAATGTGGACTGTTACTAATGTTAATACAGATGAAACCTGAGCTGTAGACGCCACAGTCTTAAAACCATTACAAAGTAATCTGGAAGAAACTGACTATGATTTTGTGCTTTAATCTGACTAATGTTCCTAATATGTGTCTAAAGAACAAATTCAAAAGACATGTGACTTTTATGATACATGTGAATATTTATTGTTTTAAAATGCTGAAACTATCAAAACAAGCAAGAACACTTTAATGCTGAAACATGTAAAGAGAGAAAGATTTGCAGAGAGCAGACTGTGTCACACATGTGGTGAATTTATGACCCTGTTGGAGTCAGTCAGAGCATTTCCATAGAGAGCCACTTTGCATCAGCAGCACCATGCTCCAGTGCTCTGGGAGAGTTTATAGTCCTGAGAGTTGAAGACTGGATGACTGACAGCTGTCCTTCACGACAACAGAAGACACAGAAATCCTCCTCATCAAAAACATGACTTTGATCTGCGTCCTCATCTGGACTCTCCTCTGCTGCTGCTTCACAGGTAAAGTCCAGAGAATCAAACTCCTCTCCTCTATCAACATCCGTCCCTCTGAAATGAAGCCCACAAAACCATGACGCTGCTTTATGTTTTTGTCTCTGTGTCCTCAGAGTCCAGAGGTCAGGTCACAGTGACTCAGTCTGGAGCAGTGAGCTCTGCTGTGGGAGGCTCCGTCTCCATCACATGTAGGACCAGTCAGGATGTTTATAATGGGAACTACCTATCCTGGTACCAACAGAAAGATGGAGAAACTCCTAAACTGCTCATTTACCTTGCTAGCACTCGAGCATCAGGGATTCCAGCTCGTTTTACAGGCAGTGGATCAAACTCTGACTTCACTCTGACCATCAGTGGAGTCCAGACTGAAGATGCAGCAGTTTACTACTGTCAGAGTTGGCACTACCCCAACAGTCAGTGGGTGTGCACACAGTGAAAAAACCGTCATACAAAAACCTCCCTCAGTCAGACTGAACAGAAACTGAACTGACTGCTGCAGCTGGAAGCTACTGCAGAGACTGATACACTTCACTGAGCACACACACGGAGTGGAATGAATATTTCCTCATTGTTGCTTCTTGTGGTGTTCCACAAGGTTCTGTCCTGGGTCCACTGCTGTTTACATTGTACATGCCTCCTTTCAGGCAGACATTAAGTCATTTTAAAGGTCTCTCCTACTAACACATTGGTCAGCAGCCCTACGCTTCAGACTATGACACTACAGATACCCCTCTGCAGTAAAATTAGCAATCATAAAAATACAATGTGCAGGTAGACTTTCAAAATAAAGGCAGAAGAATTATTTGGATGGGTTCAGGAAATGATCATTGTTTAGTTAAAATAAGTAACTCTACAAAATGTAAAGTATTGTAAGTTAATGTACTTAACATAATTTACTTATGTTGCATAACTTGGTTTCACACAGGACATGAACACCAGTCTCCTGTGTATAAAGTCCAGTGTTTGATTAACCCATCCATCCACCTCTCCTCTACCATACACAGACTTTCTTGTTTTTTATACCAAGTCATCTGACTCTTACAGCACATCAAAACATAACGCTAAACGAGCGCATCCAAAAGTGATGTAACAGTGGTAGATACAGATTCATAGCTTGAATTCAGTAGCTATGACAGTTCCTTTATGATTCAAATTGTTGGTAGTGAGAACGGGCTGCATCTTCCATTGTTCTTCAGACATCATTAAATTATATATTCTGTTTAAGCCTCAAAGTTGTAAAACTGTCTGTTCTACTAAATTAGTTTCACTTACTCTCCATAATCTAGGCTTGACAGAGATCCAGGATTTCAGGTTTGACCTGCAGGTAAATTGTTTGGTTCACCTCTGTTTCCACTGGCTCAGGAATATTGCTAAGCTCAGACTCATTGTGTCTCTATCTGAGATGGAAATGGTTATTCACACGTTTATTTCCCTGTGTCTTGACTACTGCAGTTCAACTTTCCCCTGCCTTCACAAGACATCTTCTGACTGTTAACAAGTGATCAAAATTCCTGCTTCCAAGCTTTTAAATCAAGTCATCCAAGAGGGTCATGTAACACCAGTTTTGATTTCGTTTCACTGAATTCTCTTCAAGTTCAGAATCTAACTCAAGATTCTTGTGATCATGTTTTGAGCTTTACATGGTGAAGCAGCTGCTGACATTAAAGAGCTACTGCAGCCCTGTTGTACCAGTCGGAATCTGAGCTCCTCTGATCAGGGTTTGTTGTTCAGGCTTAAGACAAAAGGGAACCCTGTGTTTGAGGTCATAACTCCGATTTACACCTTTAAAGTACAGTTGTAGACCAGTTGTTTCTTCTGTTTAATCTGTTTTGCCCTATGTTTTTAGCTTGATGGTTACATTTCAAGTCTGTTACTCTGTTTTTTAATTGTCTTTTATTGTGAAGCAGTTTGTGATAACTGTTCATGAAAGATGGTATTCAAATAAACATACTTTGCATCAGCAGCACCATGCTCCAGTGCTCTGGGAGAGTTTATAGTCCTGAGAGTTGAAGACTGGATGACTGACAGCTGTCCTTCACGACAACAGAAGACACAGAAATCCTCCTCATCAAAAACATGACTTTGATCTGCGTCCTCATCTGGACTCTCCTCTGCTGCTGCTTCACAGGTAAAGTCCAGAGAATCAAACTCCTCTCCTCTATCAACATCCGTCCCTCTGAAATGAAGCCCACAAAACCATGACGCTGCTTTATGTTTTTGTCTCTGTGTCCTCAGAGTCCAGAGGTCAGTATGCAGTGACTCAGCCTGGAGCAGTGAGCTCTGCTGTGGGAGGCTCCGTCTCCATCAAGTGTAAAATCAGTCAGATGGTTTATAATTCTGACTCTGTGGAATGGTACCAACATAAACAAGGACGATCTCCTAAACTGCTTATTTACTGGGCAACTAATTGACCATCAGGGATTCCAGATCGTTTTACAGGCAGTGGATCAAACACAGACTTCACTCTGACCATCAGTGGAGTCCAGACTGAAGATGCAGCAGTTTACTACTGTCAGAGTCTCCACTACATCAACAGCAAAGACGTGTTCACACAGTGAAAAACGGTCGTACAAAAACCTCCCTCAGTCAGACTGAACAGAAACTGAACTGACTGCTGCAGCTGGAAGCTACTGCAGAGACTGATAGACTTCACTGAGGACACACACACACACACACACACACACACACACACACACACAAAGTAAGTAGTAAGATATAAAAACTCTTCAGATCTATAACAGATTTTCATGCATAATACTTCTTTATACTTTTGTTTTGAAAGCTACAACTCTGGCAAGAATATTTCTTTTTTGTCCTATTTCAGAGTGTAATATTCTAATAAGTCAGGAAAGTGTTAACACATTAATGAAGCATTTAAAATCAAGAAAGTCACCAATGGCATAACATCACTTACTTACGCTGCACAGCTTGACAGTCTTTCAACACCTTTTCCAAATCTCAGTCATCTTCAGTCATATTCCCAAAATATGTGAATCCTCTCATACAGACCAGTCACACTTGTATTACATCTGTGTAATGTTGTGTAATGTATTCACTTGAGAAAAGTTAAAGGTTTAAAGGAGCAGCTTCAATTACCTGCCTAATTCCAAGTCAATGGCACAGAAAAAAAATTACCCAGTATCAAGTTTCTTTCTTTATCACAGCTTCTCACCATTAGTTCTTATCTCATTGTAGTTGCCTGTTTTATGTTCTGATTTGCCAAATAATCAAGAGGAGCCAACCTGTCAGAAACAATGACAAAGGTCTTGGTCATGACCTTCGACCTCAACTTCATACTGGACAACAGCTGTTTCAATTACATGCATTGAAAAGAACATATGAAGATGTAGATCGGCACCAAAAATGTTGAAAACATTATTTTGCTGTAAATGTATTAATCTATGTTCAGCTACAACATGTAAAGACAAGATAAAAAGTCTGGTTGGAGTATCTGAATATCTGAGTCCACTGCTAATCACTGTTTCACTTGGTGAAATCTCCACATTACAAACACCTAAACATCTAAAACCCACATTAATATTAAAACAATCAATAAAACATATCAGTTAACGATCAGATTTTTAAGACATCCTCTCCATGTAAATATGTAAATATGTAGATCAATGTTCTCAGCAGTGAGGAGGAAACATCATGATATGTTGAGGACAGCTACAGTTGACTGACTCTGTGTGTTTGCATATGTGTCCTGCCTCTCTGCTCCCAGACGTTAAGAGACCAGTGTTGATCAGTGGCTGTCCAGGCCTTTCAGAGACACTGACACGACACCAGCACAATGATGATGTCACTGATTCTACTGCTGGCCACCTGGGGCTCCTTGTTCAGGGTGAGACTCTCTTGTGAAAACTTTGCTTCAGGATGCAACCAGGTTCACCACAATGATGTTCTGCTGTGATGGAGAAACACTGAAACAAGCAGCATTGACCTTCTTCCATCTGTTCTCCATGTTAAAGAAATGATTCTCTTCTGTTTGGATGTTGATCATCTTTCTCCAAACTGGATTTGTCTCAATAACCCTTCTCCTCTTTTTCATGTTTTCCAGGTTCATCAGGAGAAATCATCCTAACTCAGTCTCCTGGATCTCAGTCTGTTGTTCCAGGACAGACTGTCTCTATCAGATGTAAAGCCAGTTCAAGTATGGGTAGCTACCTTCACTGGTACCTTCAGAAAGTTGGACAAACTCCTAAACTGCTGATCTATTATGGGACAACCCGTCAGTCTGGAGTTTCAGATCGTTTCAGTGGGAGTCAGTCTGGTACTGACTTCACTTTGACCATCAGTGGAGTCCAGACTGAAGATTCAGGAGTTTATTACTGTCAACAGGGTGGTTACAGTTTCCCGTCCACACAGTGAAAAAGCGTCATACAAAAACCTCCCTCAGCTGGAGAGGAACTGATCTGACTCAACAGCTGCATAGAAATGAAAACACTAATGGTCTGATGAAATACATTTTAATCAATAACATTAAAAAAATACCACAATAATTCCTTCAGCATTTCTTGTATTGTTGTTAAATATAGTTTTTGGTTTACTTTTTTAAAAATTTCTCTTGTAAATGTAATTTTGATGAAAACCAGAACCACAACTATTCTATTGTAACTCTTCACACAACACAATGTAAGGAATATTTTAACACTATAAATCAATAAATATAGGGATAAATATTCAGTGAATACTAAATTAAATTCATTATTTATTTAGAGAAAGAATGAAACTTCATATTGCCAAACTAAGTCTTGCTGTTCACTATTGTTTAGTTTTGTTGTTACATTTTATTACAATCAAACACTCTGAACATCTTAATTTTAATTAAATAATTCTGGTAAATTCTGTACAAACTATATTAGGATTCACAGAGTAATATTTCTTTGTAAAACTTTTCATGAAATTATAAAATCCTAGAAATCTGATTCTAAGTTAAACTCAGTCAAATTTAATTGAATTAATCTTTTTTTTACTTCAATAAAACAACATGTGACAGTAGTTATTCTTGAGGAATCTGCATATACACAGCTGATATTTAAACATTGTTTTAACAGAACATCAGTGTTGCTGTAAGCAGTAAAAATGTTCATCTGACAGACAACAACAAACTGTGATATCAACTTTTTCATGTAAAGTCTGTTGGTGAAGTTACAGAGTCTTATTGAAACATTATTCAGAGTCTCTATAGTTGAATTCATGTTAAATCACTTTATGCAGAAAATAACCTGCTTTTTATTTCTAAATTTGAAAATTATTGTTATTTAGTTTTTAAATTCAGATATTCAAAATAATTTCTAGGTGCGATTTAAAAACACATGAACATAACATAAGTCTTCTCCATTGGTAGACATTAGTATGAACAGACAGGTCTGAAGATGTGTCTTGTTACTGATGTTATAATAGGTCAACAGAACAAGTGAAGAAAAATATCTAAAAGTCTTAAAACCATTAAAAACTAATCTGGTAAAAGTGATTTATTACTGTTGTGACTGATGTTCCTGATATATAAAAGAAACAAAGACATGTTGATTTCATGATAAACATGACAAAAGCTTTATTGTTTTAACATGTTGAAAACCTCAAAACAAGCAAAGACATATTAATGTTGAAAAATGTCACAAGAGAAAGAGAGAACAAGAGACACAGAGAGCAGACTGAGAGCAGTATGAGAGTAAAACCAGCAGCAGAGTCCCAGTGAGTCAAGTCAGGACTGGGAACACTGGTCTCTCCTCAGTGTCTCTGAGAGTGGAGTCTGGGAGCCCTGGGTGGCCTCACAGGTCACAGAGCCCACCTTCCTCCACTGGTCTGCAGGGAGCCTCAGGGTGCTGATCCAGCTGTAGCGGCCGTTCCTTCTCCAGCACCCCGGGGCTCCTGCTCTCCTCCCAGCTGCTGCTGCTGCTGCTGCCGTCCGGACATCACCTAGGAGACACCAATCAGCTTAGATTTCCATAGAGAGCCACTTTGCATCAGCAGCACCATGCTCCAGTGCTCTGGGAGAGTTTATAGTCCTGAGAGTTGAAGACTGGATGACTGACAGCTGTCCTTCATGACAACAGAAGACACAGAAATCCTCCTCATCAAAAACATGACTTTGATCTGCGTCCTCATCTGGACTCTCCTCTGCTGCTGCTTCACAGGTAAAGTCCAGAGAATCAAACTCCTCTCCTCTATCAACATCCGTCCCTCTGAAATGAAGCCCACAAAACCATGACGCTGCTTTATGTTTTTGTCTCTGTGTCCTCAGAGTCCAGAAGTCAGGTCACAGTGACTCAGTCTGGAGCAGTGAGCTCTGCTGTGGGAGGATCCGTCTCCATCACATGTAGGACCAGTCAGAATGTTCATGTTTCTAGCAACAACCACCGTTTAGCCTGGTACCAACAGAGAGATGGAGAAACTCCTAAAATGCTCATTTACAATGCTAATAGTCGACAATCAGGGATTCCAGCTCGTTTTACAGGCAGTGGATCAAACTCTGACTTCACTCTGACCATCAGTGGAGTCCAGACTGAAGATGCAGCAGTTTACTACTGTCAGAGTTTTCACTACCCCAACAGTCAGCATGTGTTCACACAGAGAAAAACCGTCGTACAAAAACCTCCCTCAGTCAGACTGAACAGAAACTGAAGTGACTGCTGCAGCTGGAAGCTACTGCAGAGACTGACACACTTCACTGAGGACACACACACACACACACACACATAGTTCACGCACATACAAATCTTAGATCAACTTTTGTTGCTTTAAAGTCAGGGTGAAATGAAAAATGTCTTTTCAATCCTTTTAGCTCACGAAAGTCGCTCATGACCTTTGACCTCAGCTCTATACTAGATCACAACAGTTTCAAATATGTTCAGTTTAATGGGATTTTCGAGACACAGCATCAGACACCTTCATGATCAAAGACATCCCTCAAAAAAAAACCTGTACATCCCTTAAATTTCAGAAAGAAGTTTTAGAACACACACACCCACATATGCAACAAGTTCAATGACAAAACATGATCGTCCTTGAAATAAAATAAGTCTTTGTTATGACTTTAATCTCAGCCTCATACTGGATCACAGGTATCTAAAATATTTCCAGTTAAAAGAAAACATGAGGGGGCGGCCCTGTAGCTTAGTTGGTAGAGCGTCCGCCCCATGTATGGAGGCTGCAGGTCTCTGCAGCAGCCCGCTGGCTCGACTTCCGCCTGTGACCCTTTGCTGTGTGTCATCCCTCTCTCTTCACCCCTTTCCTGTCTGTTCTTCACGCTGTCCTATCGAATAAAGGCAAAAAAAAAAAAAAAAAACATAAAAAGACAGACTTTTCATCAGTTACTGTAGATTAAAACATACATTTTACACAGTGTATCTGTAATATTAGGACACATACAGTCAAGAGCTACAAGAGCTACAAGGACTAAACTGTAGTGTAAGACACTGGGTCACACTGATGTTTCTGAGAAATTTTCCATTCAGTGACATTTTACTGTAACATTAGACAGCAGTGAGGAGCAATTTGCCATCAGACAAACCCATAACAGCTGTGTTTTATCTATCTCACATTCACTTTGTTGTACAAAACAGTCATAATGTTGATGAAGAGAACATTTTCACCAGCAGTTGTGGATTCAGAGGATGAAGACAATCTAACGTGCAGCATTATTAATAGTGAGAGGAAAACAGTGGGAAGAGTAGATCATCAGTTTTTAGACACCACAATAAAACAGAGATACTGTTATTTTATCCTGACAGAACGATCATAAGTTCTTCATTTAACACTATGTCTTCATGGATTTTACACAGAAACACATGACAGCAGTTGATGACATGACTTATTTGATGAATTGATCTTTATTGATTGTAAATCAATGAAGTCATCTCTTTCACTAAGGCTTTTGGTAAATCAGCACTCTGACATGTAAATAAAACAGATGAAACATATTGTATATAACTTTATGCAGATGATACCCTGCTTTATATATATGATCCTGAAAATTCATTTTCTATCTTTTATTGATTTGTGTTGAGATTTGAGATCATCAAACTCGTGTTACATATGAATCCTCATGAAAATCAGACCTAAGTGATAACAGATGGTTTGGGTGGTTTTGTATTACAGATGATTTAAGAGACAGAATTTCGCAGTCATGAAGGTATGAAACATCTCTGTGACTGCAGTCAGTGATAAATGACATTGTGTTAATTCTGCCGACAGAAAGTCAGAGACAGAGTCCGTGTTATCATCTCTTTCAGGACAAGTCCTTCAGTGATGTTGGATTGTCTAATATTATTTGATATAAAATCTCAATTTAGATTCATGTTATTCCACTTCATGCAGATGAAACCCTGCTTTAGATAAAACTATGGAAGAATATCCACAGTCTTAAAAACATTAAAAAGTATTTAGGAAAAAAATTACACGTTAATATATGTGAGAGAAAGAAAGCCGAAAGACATGTCACTTTTATGATACAAATGATAAAATCTTTATTATTTGAACATGTTGAACCCATCAACGCAAGCAAGAACACATTAAAGATGAAAAATGTCATGAGAGAAAGAAAAGGCCAGACAGAGAGAGCAGACTGAGAGCAGTATGAGAGTAAAACCAGCAGCAGAGTCCCAGTGAGTCAGGTCAGGACTGGGAACACTGGTCTCTCCTCAGTGTCTCTGAGAGTGGAGTCTGGGAGCCCTGGGTGGCCTCACAGGTCACAGAGCCCACCTTCCTCCATGGTCTGCAGGGAGCCTCAGGGTGCTGCTCCAGCTGTAGCGGCCGTCCTTCTCCAGCACCCCCGGGGCTCCTGCTCTCCTCCCAGCTGCTGCTGCTGCTGCTGCCGTCCACCTTCCAGGACAGTCTCCAGTTTGAGGGGAAGCCCTTGTTGGCCAGACACATGAGCGTGGCCTTCCCCTGCTGCAACTCCTCACTGGAGGGGGGCAGCACCGTCAGGGTGGGACGGACATCACCTAGGAGACACCAATCAGCTTAGATTTCTATAGAGAGCCACTTTGCATCAGCAGCACCATGCTCCAGTGCTCTGGGAGAGTTTATAGTCCTGAGAGTTGAAGACTGGATGACTGACAGCTGTCCTTCATGACAACAGAAGACACAGAAATCCTCCTCATCAAAAACATGACTTTGATCTGCGTCCTCATCTGGACTCTCCCCTGCTGCTGCTTCACAAGTAAAGTCCAGAGAATCAATCTCCTCTCCTCTATCAACATCCGTCCCTCTGAAATGAAGCCCACAAAACCATGACGCTGCTTTATGTTTTTGTCTCTGTGTCCTCAGAGTCCAGAGGTCAGGTCACAGTGACTCAGCCTGGAGCAGTGAGCTCTGCTGTGGGAGGCTCCGTCTCCATCACATGTAGGACCAGTCAGGATATTTATGTTGGTAGCTCATACCACTATTTAGCCTGGTACCAACAGAGAGATGGAGAAACTCCTAAACTGCTCATTACTCGGGCTTCTCATAGAGAATCAGGGATTCCAGATCGTTTTACAGGCAGTGGATCAAACTCTGACTTCACTCTGACCATCAGTGGAGTCCAGACTGAAGATGCAGCAGTTTACTACTGTCAGAGTGATCACTATATCAGCAGTTACACTGTGATCACACAGTGAAAAACCGTCGTACAAAAACCTCCCTCAGTCAGACTGAACAGAAACTGAACTGACTGTTGCAGCTGGAAGCTACTGCAGAGACTGATACACTTCACTGAGGACACACACAGACACCTCTTTTCATCATAATGGATTATTATAACTTTTCATCTGATTTTCCAAATAGTCAAAAGGAGCTAACCTGGGACAGTTTATGAGAAAAATCTATGTCATGACCTTTGACCTCAGCTTCATAATGGATCACAGCTAGTTCACATCTATCCACTTAAAAAGAAAATATGAAGACACAGATCAGCATCAGAAACCTTCATCATCAAAGCTCGCCCAAACTAAACCTGTACAAAATCCTCAAATCATACAAAACACTAAACACATCACTGCCCACCTATAGTTCTTAATATGGTTCATGTATGGTACGAGGTAAAGAAATATTTGAATATATCCAACTCCTTGTCACAGTTTAGTCCAATCTGGGGCAAACGTTTGATTTAAACCAGACAAGCTGGATGCTGGTTTCCTGATATGGGCAAAGAAAGGACTGAACAAAATATCTGACCTCTATAAAGAAGAGGTTCTTAATGACTTGTGAGGAAATATCTTTAATACACAACATCCATAAGAAGCACTTTGTTCAACATCTGATACTGAGGAGTTTCATATCCTCTAAGCAGAACCAGTCATTGGTAATTCCTCCACTGTCATCCTTGGAAGAAATTATTACTAAAATTGTAATATTAATGGTTTAATTTCATTACAGTCCAGCTGGTTTGCATCTGGGTCTAATGAGAGTTCAGTATCTAAATTTGATGTATGGAGGACAGACATAAAAGAGGACATTTCAAATGATGATTGGAACATAGTCTGTAAGGAGGTTCAGACTCAAACAGTCAACACTAATTTAAAGCTCCTCCTACACAACTGGTTGATGTGGACCTACATAAAATGTAGTGAAGCTCAGGGAACACTTATACATTGTATCTGGGAATGTGAAAAAAACAAGAAATACTGGAGGGAGGTGATTGATAAAATTACAACAATTTTGTCTGTGAATATTCCATTAAAATTTCCAAAACAATATTGTTACACCTGTATCCAACAGATCTGAAGCTGAAAACCAGAGAATATGCATTTATTGATTTTGCTAAACTGCAGGAAAAAACTGTGATTGTTTTAAATTGGAGGAAAACCGGTTGCATCTACAAGTGAGGCTTGGATCAAGAAAATGGCACAATGCATGTCATTAGAGAGAATAATGTACACTTTGAAAAACAAACTGGATGTTTATGAAGGAATCTGGAAGCCATTTAGTGACTTTATTTAAAAAGGAGAACTTGTAGGAATCTGAGGTCCTCTGATCAGGGTTTGTTGGTTGATCCTCACTTCACGTTCTGGACAAAAGGAGACTGTGTGTCCGAGGTCATAACACATCTGGACACCATTTAAAAGACAGATCAAGAACCAGTTGTATTGCTCTGGTTATTCATTTATTTTTTCATATTTTTAGCTTGATGTTTGCATTTGAAGTCTGTTACATTGTGTTTTAATTTCTTGTTTGTCTTTTATTGTGAAGCACTTTGTGATGTCTGCTCATGAAATAAACATAATTTACTTACTTTCCATAGAGAGCCACTTTGCATCAGCAGCACCATGCTCCAGTGCTCTGGGAGAGTTTATAGTCCTGAGAGTTGAAGACTGGATGACTGACAGCTGTCCTTCATGACAACAGAAGACACAGAAATCCTCCTCATCAAAAACATGACTTTGATCTGCGTCCTCATCTGGACTCTCCTCTGCTGCTGTTTCACAGGTAAAGTCCAGAGAATCAAACTCCTCTCCTCTATCAACAATCCGTCCCTCTGAAATGAAGCCCACAAAACCATGACGCTGCTTTATGTTTTTGTCTCTGTGTCCTCAGAGTCCAGAGGTCAGGTCACAGTGACTCAGTCTGGAGCAGTGAGCTCCGCTGTGGGAGGCTCCATCTCCATCACATGTAGGACCAGTCAGGATGTGTATTTTTCTAGCAACTACCACCGTTTAGCCTGGTACCAACAGAGAGATGGAGAAACTCCTAAACTTTTCATTTACTATGGTAGCACTCCTGCATCAGGGATTCCAGCTCATTTTACAGGCAGTGGATCAAACTCTGACTTCACTCTGACCATCAGTGGAGTCCAGACTGAAGATGCAGCAGTTTACTACTGTCAGATTTTTCATGTTATCAACAGTCAGCGTGTGTACACACAGTGAAAAGCTGTCGTACAAAAACCTCCCTCAGTCAGACTGAACAGAAACTGAAACTGACTGCTGCAGCTGGAAGCTCCTGCAGAGACTGATACACTTCACTGAGGACACACACACATTGAGTGGATTGAACATTTCTTCATAGTTGTTTAAACATACAATGCAACATGTTAACAAAACAATCTAAATGACAACAAAGAATCTGGAGGAAATTAAATTACTTTCCCCTTCACTTCTCACTATCCATTTATAATCCCATTATGATCCCATGATCTGATTAAAAACTGCTAAGCTGAGACAGTTGATTAGAAACGTTTTGGTCCTGATCTTTGATTTCTGCCTCATAACTGATCACAATTAACTCATTTTTTTCACATATCAGTATCATAAACAGAGCTCATCCAATAAAACCATAAACATTTCCTCAATCACATTATACAGTATATAATTTCACATATCCACAAGGTTCTATACTGGGTTCACTGCTGTTTGCATTGCCTGCTTTCAGACATACATTTAGTCATTTTAATGGTATCTTCTATTAACACATTGATCAGTGGCCCTACACTCCAAACTATGATGCTGCAGGTACCCCTTTGCAGGAAAAATTAGTAATAATAAATATGCAATGTCCAGATGTACTTTCAAAATAAAGGCACAAAATCTACTTGGTTAGGTTCAGGAAAAGATCATGTTCTGGTTAAAATAAGTAACTCTACACTGTAACTTAACATACCTAACGTAATGTACTGTAACTTAATTGGAAGAGAATAGAACAGAAAATATTTTAACATAAACTTGGTGTCACACAGGACATGAACTACAGTCTCTTGTGTAAAAAGTCCTGTGTTTGATTAACTCATCCATCCACCTACAATGTACACAGACTTTCTTCCTGTTTATCCTAAGTCACCAGACTTCAACAGCAGATCAAAACACAACACTAGAGGTGTGTGTCAAGAAATTATGTTACAGTTTAAAGTATAAAGGAACTGACCAAGTTACCATATTCAAAGTGTTGGATAGGAACAAGGACAGGCTGCTTCTATCATTGTTATGCAGAAGATATTCAAGTATATATTCTGTTAAAGCCTCAATCTTTTGCCAAACTGTCTGTTCTTTGAATTTGATTTAACTTACCCTCTGAAGTCTTGGAGTTTCAGTGAGACAGGCTTTGAGTGTTGACCAGCAGGTAAATTATTTGGTTCACTTCTGTTTCCACAAGCTCACATTTTCTAACTACAGATCCACTGTGTCTCTGTCTAAGAAGGAAATCATTATTCACATGTTTATTTCCTCCTGTCTTGTCTACTGTAATTCCTTTTTCTTCTGCCTTAACAAAACATCCTTTGACCTTTTACAAGTTGTCAAAATTGCTGCTACCAATCTTTTAAACCAAGTGATCCCAAAGGTGTCATGTACCACCAGTTTTTGATTCCTTCATGCTGGATTCCCTTCAAATTCAGGATCCAATTCAAGATTCCTGTGATCATGTTTAGTAGCCTTGAATGGTCAGACACCTGTCTACAATAAAGAGCTGCTGCAGCCCTGTTCTGAGGTTCTCTGATCAGGGTTTGCTGGTTGTTCCACACTTCAGGCTCAAGGCAAGTGGAGACTGTGTGTTTAATGTCACAGCTCCTAAACTTTGGAGGTCTCTCTGATTGGACTCAGACACATTTAAAGAACAACTCAAGAATATTTTTTTTCTCTGTTTAATTTGTTTTGCCTCATTTTTATCTTGATGTCTGCATTTGAATTTTAAAAATTTCTTTTAATTGTTTTTTCTTTATTGTGAAGCACTTGTGAGTCGGTCCGAAAGATGGTATTCAAAAAACATTTTTACTTTTTTTCCATAGAGAGCCATTTTGCACAGCAGACCATGCCCCATGCCTGGGAGATTTTATCCTGAGATTGAAGACTGGATGACTGACAGCTGTCCTTCATGACAACAGAAAAAACCCAGAAACCCTCCTCATAAAAAACATACTTTGATCTGCGTCCTCATCTGGACTCTCCCTGCGCCCTTCACGGAAAAAGTCCAGAAATCAAACTCCCTCCTCTATCAACACCGTCCCTCTGAAATGAAGCCCACAAAACCATGACGCTCCCTTTATTTTTTTTGTCCTGTGTCCTCAAGTCCAGAGGTCGGGTCCAGTGACCAGTCTGGAGCATGGCCGCTGTGGGGGCTCCTCTCCATCACATTCGGACCATCAGGATTTTTATGTTTGGAGCACTCCCATATTTAGCCTGGTACCAACAAGAGATGGAAAACTCCTAAACTGCCTTTTTACTCTCTAGCTACGGCATCAGGGATTCCAGCTCGTTTTACAGGCAGTGGTCAAACTCTGACTTCACCGCCCATAGGGGAGTCCAACTAAAGATGCAGCATTTTAAAACTACTGTCAGAGTTTTCATAGCATCAACATCACTTGTTTTTCACCAGTGAAAAACCGCATAAAAAAAACCTCCCTCAGTCAGACTGAACAAAACGAATTTACTGCTGCGCGGGAAGCCCTGCAGAGACTGATACACTTCACTGAGGACACACACACACACACACACACACACCCACCACCACACCACACACCCAAAATTTTATTCTTTTTAATGATTGTTACAATTCTGACCGATTTTCCAAATAATCGGAGGAAAACCCTCAGACAGTTAATGAAAAATCTTAGTCATGACCTTTGACCTCAGCCATAAGGGTCACAGCTTTTTTTCACATATATCCTTTTAACAGAAAATATGAAAACACAAAATCACATCAGAAACCTTTCATCACGAAAGCCACCTCAAAAAAACCCGTACATCCCTCAAATCATACAAAACACAAACATATTAATTTTCGCACATTAATTAAATAAAAAAATCAACTGAACATAAAAAGACATCAGTGACCTTTTTGAAACAACACAGACGAAAGTTCTTTTTTCATCTTGTAAACAACCTTTGCAAAAAAAATCCGTACAACTTTCATACACAGAATATCACCATCACAACTTCATTAGAAAAACCTCAAGTATTTAGTTACTTCTCTCTGATTCACTTTTTATACCCAACGTAAAAATGGTGCTGAGGGGGTTATTTATACGGCCAAGTTGTTCATTTTGGGAAATTTTATTTTTCTAAGTTTTATTGTCAACAAGAAGAAAAAACATTTGTAGACAGATAACATTACAACATGAGGCTGGAGTCTGGGATTTAAGGGAAACACGTGACCTTTAAAAACGGGGAACAAAAATGAAGCACTTTAGGTCAAAATCACTAAAGCTTCAATCAACACCACATTGAAGCTTCATGGTGCCCTGCGGGCTTCAGATTTAAAATTCCAAAACCGAGAATTAGCAGTATTTTAGGAAAAGATCATTATTTTAGCTTTTTTTTTATTTCTTAGATTATTATTGTTAAAAAATTTTAATTCTTTAAAAAAATATTGCCCTTTGGGGGGAAAACCTTGTACCATTTTTTTTTTTAATTGACAACAGGAAAATTTTTACATCAGTGGGGAAACTGTTACCCCCTCCCACTGTCTTGGAGACGGAGATGGGCTGACATAGAGGGCGTCACTGATTGAGCTCACCCTGGGCCTCTGAGCTTAAAAAGCGACACTTTGTTCAGCTTTCTCCCTTCCACCACGGGCACCCCCACCTTGTGTTGTTTTTTTGGTTTTGTCTTATGGTTTTTTGCTTTAGGTTAATAAATTATTCTTGTTTTTACATTAAACCCTTGTGTGGATCCCTTCTTGTCACTTACGTGAGCGGGTTTTTGTGACAGGATTTTTTCAACCACAGAGGACAACAAACTAAACCCGACACACACTGGGGAATAAAAGGGGGAAGACAGAGTCTGGACCTTCATCATGATTTACAATAATACACACAGTGACAGATGTTTCATGGAGGGACGAGCGTCTGGTGTTGCAGAGACAGATATTTTGTCTGCAGTGAAAAAACCACAGAACTGAAAAATAACATCAGGATTTTTCATCACAAAATTTTAATCAGTCGACCCCCCCAAAAGATCCACAATTATTAAAAATGTGAAGAGTTTTAAATTTTCAAAAAACAGTATTCTCTTTACAAAATGGGCTTCATACCTATTTTCACCCTGATCCAAATTTTAAATAATGGTAAAAAAAGTAACATGAAATTCATTTTTATAAATAAAAACCACACAGAAACCCTATTTTTAGAAACTTTTATTGTCTTGAAATGTTAAAATCATCGTAATACAACAACAAGAAAAAATTAATTTGAAACATGTAAGAGAGAAAGAGTTTCAAAGCAAGTGAGAGCAGAATCTGTTATAATCACAAAATGAACATCTTCTCGTCTTTAGTTATTAAACAGGTTTTAAAAAAAAATCACTGACAATTTCTGGTTTTTAAATTTAAAATTTTTAAGACGAAATGTCTTTTACTTTTTTTCAGAAACAACATGAAACCAACTGTTTTTATAACTGATCTTTATTGTACTGAAATAATCAAAATTCAACAATAAATAAACTTTTTCAATGAAATAGTGATAACAGAGGAAAGAGAGAGACAGAAAGAGTTTTTAAGAGCAGACGAGAGCAGTATGAGATAAAACCATACAGATCCCAGTGAGTCAGTCAGGGCTGGGAACACGGGCCCTCCTCAGTGTCCTGAGAGTGAGTCGGGGGCCCTGGGGGGCCTCACAGGTCACAGAGCCCACCTTCCTCCACTGGTCTCAGGGAGCCTCGGGTGCTGGGTCCACTGTAGCGGCCGGGCCTTCCCAGCACCCCGGGCTCCGCTCTCCTCCCAGCTGCGCTGCTGCTGCGCTGCCCCCGCCACCTTCCAGGACAGACCCAGTCTAGGGGAACCCTTGTTGCCAGACACATGAGCGTGGCCTTCCCCGCGCAGCTCCTCACTGGAGGGGGGGACCCCCGTCAGGGGGGGACGGACATCACCTAGGGACACCAATCAGCTTAGAGGACGGGGGGCCAACAGCTGTCAAACAACCCGCAACACTTTGGGCACCTTTACTGTGTGGAGTTGATTTCTTTCCCTTTTAAAGGGTTTCGTCAGATGTTTTTTTCTGCTCCACCAGTCACCACTCACACATTGTTTCACTTCCTTTAAGAAGCCCTCATCATATCACACAGAGAGAATCATCATACAGAATGAGATGAAAAAATTAAACTAAAAACTGACAAAAAAATAGAAAACTTTGGGCTGAAAATCATCAAACATCTGAACTATACATTATTTTAAAGTATTTTTTGGGGGGCATAAAAAATAAAGAAAATTAACAGGCTCTGATAGAATTTTTCTTCATCTGGATTTAAAACATCATCAACAAACTGTTTTAAAAGATTTTTTTTAAATTTTTTAAAAATGAAGAATGTTTTCATGTTTTTAATTAAACAAATTTTAACTTCACTCGGTTTAGTTTTCTTTGAAGAATTTAACTTAAATTTATTTTAAAAAAAGTTATTACTGACAGAAAATTAAAAACTAATCTTGGTGAACTTTTTCCCGTAAGACAAAGTTTTTTCTATTTTTTTTTAAGGTTTTAAAATTTCAGTATACAGGAATTTTAAAGAAATAAAACTGAAATAAAACTGATCAGAGTTAAACTCAATGATAAAGAGGAGAAATACGACACAAAAACATGATAATAAAATAAGATAATTTTTCCAAAAAAAACATCTGAATTTTTAATTTTAAAACATTTCTTTCAAATTTATTCAGTAATTTTTTTCAAAACTTACTTCCACATCCTCTGGTTCCTCCACCCAAAAGTCCACCACAGGATACAAACTCATTGACCCCGTACAAAAAATCTGACTGAAAAAAGAACAAAGGCTCTCTGACTTTGACAGACTGAAATAAACCTAAAACCCTCAAGATGAACCTTATGTTAAAGTTTGAAATTTACTTTCGGCTGAAAATTTTTTTTATTTATTACAATAAATTTTTAATTCCCATTGTTTTAAGCAAACAGGATTCAAAATATGACTGAAAAAATATACATTTTATGAAAATAACTATTTTCCCCAAAAAATTTGAATTACAAGGTGCAAAAAGAAAAAAATGACTCTTAAAATGAAAGAAAATGGGAAATAATTGCTTACTTCCAATATCCATCTGGTTCCTCCCCCGAAAGGACCACAGTGATACAAACTCATTGAGCCGCCGTACAAAAAAACCCCTGACTGTAGGAAAAACACGGCGACGACTTTTGAAACCACAAACAAACCCAACAAAATTAGTCTCTGTTTGTGACTAGTGTCGCTCAAGTGAAAAAAAGTCACAAACTTTTTAAAAATGAAAATTTTTATTTTTAAAAAAAAAACTTTTTCAATGAAATTTATGTTTAAACTCTCCAGCAGTAAAAATTCAATAAGAAAAACATATTTGAACCAAAAAAATATCTTTTAAAAATGAAGCTAAAATCATATGAGTATCAGAAAATTCCCATCAATATTTCAAAAAAGTATTGACCCTTTTATAAACGCATCCTGACAGGGATGTTGATGTACAGTGTTTAATTATGGTATAGTTGTGTTTGTTTAATGTCTAATAAAGAAAATATTTTTAGTATTTATCTGATTTGACACAAAGTAACGGCTTGTTTGTCTTTTAGTGTGCTGAGAAATAAAGTATGACTGAAAATTTAAAATGGTATCATAAACACATGTATATTGTAGATTATGAAAAATATCAATATCATATAAAAGAAGTATCTGAAAACCCCTAATCAATATTCCAATAATCAGACTGATCCATTGATAAACAGCATCATGAGAGTAATCCAAGTCCCTGTTGGAGTCAGTCAGAGCATTTCCATAGAGAGCCACTTTCCCATCAGCAGCACCATGCTCCAGTGCTCTGGGAGAGTTTATAGTCCTGAGAGTTGAAGACTGGATGACTGACAGCTGTCCTTCATGACAACAGAAGACACAGAAATCCTCCTCATCAAAAACATGACTTTGATCTGCGTCCTCATCTGGACTCTCCTCTGCTGCTGCTTCACAGGTAAAGTCCAGAGAATCAAACTCCTCTCCTCTATCAACATCCGTCCCTCTGAAATGAACCCCCACAAAACCATGAACGCTGCTTTATGTTTTTGTCTCTGTGTCCTCAGAGTCCAGAGGTCAGGTCACAGTGACTCAGTCGGGAGCAGTGAGCTCTGCTGTGGGAGGCTCCGTCTCCATCACATGTAGGACCAGTCAGGATGTTTATTATGATGGCACCTACCACTATTTAGCCTGGTACCAACAGAGAGATGGAGAAACTCCTAAACTGCTCATTTACCTTGCTAGCTATCAAGAATCAGGGATTCCAGATCGTTTTACAGGCAGTGGTTTCAAACTCTGACTTCACTCTGACCATCAGTGGAGTCCAGACTGAAGATGCAGCAGTTTACTACTGTCAGAGTTTTCACTACCCCAACAGTCAGCATGTGTTCACACAGTGAAAAACCGTCGTACAAAAACCTCCCTCAGTCAGACTGAAACAGAAACTGAACTGACAGCTGCAGCTGGAAGCTACTGCAGAGACTGATACACTTCACTGAGGACACACACACACACACACACAAACACACCACACACACACACACACACAAAAATGTGCCTCATGCAAGAACCGCTCGTACGAACAGATTTGTTCTTAAGTGGAGGCGTACGATAATTTAAGAGAAGTTTGGCATTCACCAATTTTCTCGTATTTTGAGTTTTCTTTCAGATACGAACACAATTTACGAGTGGTCCAAAACCTGTCGTAGAGTCCATGTGCTGTCAGTCTGCTGGTATACAAACCAAAGTTTTTCACTAACAACTGTATATTTAATTAGTTTGAAGGCATTTGAGTTTGAAAAATAAATGAAAAACTACTCTTCATGTTGACATTATTCTGTCTGACTAACATTTAAATTATAATATAATTATAAATTTACATATAAAGCCTCTCATATCCTTCATTCAGTGATCTATTATTACCTGATGCCAGGTGTATTTTTCGTATATCTGTACATGCAGGTTTATAAATCTCTGCCCGGGTGAACATCCTCACTTATTCTGTATTCTGTCTCCGTGATGAAACTTCCCCTTTACCCTCTCCTTTTACTGCAGTCATCAATCGCCCCCTTACTGTCCTGTGGCGAGTTGTTGTTTTTTTTTTTTTAGTCATTTTCATATCGAGACGTTTCTTCTTTTTTCAGTGACAGTCCGACCCTCAGGTAACTACGGTATTAACAGCACTCACTTTTCCCGTTTCTTTTTGCTTTAGCAGGTCTTTAAATTTAAACTGCTGATGCTGTAAAATGACAGATTTTCCTTCATGGATCTCTGAAAACACAACGCCCAAAGTGCAAACTAGTTCTTCTTTTTTCTCTTCGATTCCATTTTCATGAATGAGCTCTTCCCGACATATGGAGCAGGAAGCGCAGCCTTATATGGTATTATTGGGGTGTAAATTATGCTAATTTACATGTCTCATTCACGTGCACTCAAATACGCACAGGCGGATCATTTACATGGTTTTTCTGAAGTTAAGAGCGTTTGTTGAATCTGACGTGGCTGTTCGTACGAGACCTTCATGCGAAAAAAGTGAGAGAAGTTTAAGTTAAGAATACGAAAATGTTCTTGCATGAGGCCCAATGTGTAGAAACACAATTCTGTGAAGAGGATCAAATATTTCACTATTGATGCTTTAACTTCAAGATGACATGTAAAATGCCCTTTTAACCCTTTTTTTTCTCACATAACTGGACATATTGAACACCGATTTAAAAACATACACCAAAAATAGTGAGAAATTAATTTAATGTTCTTATATCAAAATTCAGTCATTTTAAACAAAATATGACATTTGCTCACATGCGTTTAAACCACCAGTTTCATTCAATAATATTCTGACATCATCCCATCAATCAATGTTCAACTCTTAGTGGCACAGAGCAAAGATTCATTAGTTAGAGAGCTAATAACAGCATGGCATGTTGGGTTATGACATACTTAGTTTTCAATGTTCAAATGAAGTTCCTCTCAGGTTTATGTAGCTTATTTCCCACCTGCCTCTCCTGTTTTAATCAGAAATTCATCTGGATACAAAAGATAGATGCTCTGGACATGAGATTTCATCTGAACTTTAATCAAAATAACTTTTTCAACCACAGCTTGTCACTTTACATTCATATCCCCTTACAATCCCATGTTTTTTTTGTTTTGTTTTTTTTCTTTCTTTATGTGATTTTCCAAATAATCTTGAGGAGACAACTTGGAACTGTTTATGACAAAAGTCTTTGTCATGACCTTTGACCTCAGCTTCAAAGCTCATTATTAACTGGAATCATAAAAAAACAAAAGACATAAAAAGCCTTTGATATAAATAACACTGACACGCCACCAAACAAGGGATGATGTCCACTGATTCTACTGCACACAGTGATACAACGTCGTACAAAAACTTCCCTCAGCTGGGAGGAACTGATCTGACTCAACAGCTGCATACAAATGAAAACACTACTGGTTTGATTTAAATACATTTTAATCAATAATTGACATGAGATCACAATAACACTTAAGCATTAACATATTTTGTGTATTTGTTTGAATTATTTTTCTGTATTTTCTCTTGATCTAAGAAAGGCTTCTCTATTTTGTGCTCATTAGATGTTATATTCTGAGTAACAGTTTATCATATAGATAAATTAATAGATTGAGGTTTAAATTTAATACATACAAAATAATTACTTTTCCATGTTTGCATTATCAGATACAGAAAGTTTTATATTGTTAAACTCAACAGATTTTTTTCAGAGTTTCATTTGAACAATGTTATTGTTTGTTTATAATAAAGAATGGACAAGATTGATTTCATGAGCAGCTCTTTTTTGTTTAATTGAATATCAGTATTGTTGAAAGTAATGAAATGAAATGTGTTGATTGTGCAGACAGACAGATGAGATACAAACATATTATCTTCTCTTTTATACAGAGTCTTCTGGTTAAGTTACAAGGTCTCATTTCAAAATTAACTAGTTTAAAATTTCAGTTTACATTCATGTTATGTCACTTTATGCAGATGATAACCTGCTTATTATTTCTAACACTGAAATTATTCTCATTTAAATTCAGATCTTTAGAATAATTTCAAAGTGCCATTTAAGAACACATGAAGAAAACATGTGGGTCTTTTTCATGGTAAACATTAGTAATAACAGATAGATTTCTCTTACAATGTGGACTGTTATTAATGTTAATACAGATGAAACCTGAGCTGTAGACGTCCACAGTCTTAAAACCATTACAAAGTAATCTGGAAGAAACTGACTACGAGTTTTTTGCTTTAATCTGACTAATGTTCCTAATATGTGTCTAAAGAACAAAGTCAAAAGACATGTGACTTTTATGACACGTGAATATTTATTGTTTTAAAATGTTGAAACCATCAAAACAAGCAAGAACACTTTAATGTTGAAACATGTAAAGAGAGAAAGATTTGCAGAGAGCAGACTGTGTCACACATGTGGTGAATTTATGACCCTGTTGGAGTCAGTCAGAGCATTTTCCATAGAGAGCCACCTTGCATCAGCAGCACCATGCTCCAGTGCTCTGGGAGAGTTTATAGTCCTGAGAGTTGAAGACTGATGACTGACAGCTGTCCTTCATGACAACAGAAGACACAGAAATCCTCCTCATCAAAAACATGACTTTGATCTGCGTCCTCATCTGGACTCTCCTCTGCTGCTGCTCACAGGTAAAGTCCAGAGAATCAAACTCCTCTCCTCTATCAACATCCGTCCCTCTGAAATGAGCCCACAAAACCATGACGCTGCTTTATGTTTTTGTCTCTGTGTCCTCAGAGTCCAGAGGTCAGTATACAGTGACTCAGTCCCGGAGCAGTGAGCTCTGCTGTGGGAGGATCCGTCTCCATCACATGTAGGACCAGTCAGAATGTTCATGTTTCTAGCAACAACCACCGTTTTAGCCTGGTACCAACAGAGAGATGGAGAAACTCCTAAAATGCTCATTTACAATGCTAATAGTCGACAATCAGAGATTCCAGCTCGTTTTACAGGCAGTGGATCAAACTCTGACTTCACTCTGACCATCAGTGGAGTCCAGACTGAGATGCAGCAGTTTACTACTGTCAGAGTTTTCACTACCCCCAACAGTCAGCATGTGTTCACACAGAGAAAAACCGTCGTACAAAAACCTCCCTCAGTCAGACTGAACAGAAACTGAACTGACTGCTGCAGCTGGAAGCTACTGCAGAGACTGATACACTTCACTAGGACACACACACACACACACACACACACATAGTTCACGCACATACAAATCTTAGATCAACTTTTTGTTGCTTTAAAGTCAGGGTGAAATGAAAAATGTCTTTTCAATCCTTTTAGCTCACGAAAGTTGCTCATGACCTTTGACCTCAGCTCTATACTAGATCACAACAGTTTCAAATATGTTCAGTTTAATGGGGTTTTCGAGACCACAGCATCAGACACCTTCATGATCAAAGACATCCCTCAAAAAAAAACCTGTACATCCCTTAAATTTCAGAAAGAAGTTTAGAAACACAACAACACCCACATATGCAACAAGTTCAATGACAAAACATGATCGTCCTTGAAATAAAATAAGTCTTTGTTATGACTTTAATCTCAGCCTCATACTGGATCACAGGTATCTAAAATATTTCCAGTTTAAAAGAAAACATGAGGGGACGGCCCTGTAGCTTAGTTGGTAGAGCGTCCGCCCCATGTATGGAGGCTGCAGGTCTCTGCAGCAGCCGCTGGCTCGACTTCCTCCCTGTGACCCTTTGCTGTGTGTCATCCCCTCTCTCTTCACCCCCTTTCCTGTCTGTTCTTCAGCTGTCCTATCGAATAAAGGCAAAAAAAAAAAAAAAAAAACATAAAAAGACACAGACTTTTCATCAGTTACTGTAGATTAAAACATACATTTTTACACAGTGTATCTGTAATATTAGGACACATACAGTCAAGAGCTACAAGACTACAAGGACTAAACTGTAGTGTAAGACACTGGGTCACACTGATGTTTCTGAGAAATTTTTCCATTCAGTGACATTTTACTGTAACATTAGACAGCAATGAGGAGCAATATTTCCCATCAGACAAACCCATAACAGCTGTGTTTATCTATCTCACATTCACTTTGTTGTACAAAACAGTCATAATGTTGATGAAGAGAACATTTTCACCAGCAGTTGTGGATTCAGAAGGATGAAGACAATCTAAACGTGCAGCATTAATTGACAGTGAGAGGAAAACAGTGGAAGAGTAGATCATCAGTGAGAGCTCTGTGGGACCAGCTCTTGTTTTTAGACACCACAATAAAACAGAGATACTGTTATTTTATCCTGACAGAACGATCATAAGTTCTTCATTTAACACTATGTCTTCATGGATTTTACACAGAAACACATGACAGCAGTTGATGACATGACTTATTTTATGAATTGATCTTTATTGATTGTAAATCAATGAAGTCATCTCTTTCACTAAGGTTTTTGGTAAATCGGCACTCTGACATGTAAATAAAACAGATGAAACATATTGTATATAACTTTATGCAGATGATACCCTGCTTTATAATATATGATCCTGAAAATTCATTTTCTATCTTTTATTGATTTGTGTTTAGATTTGAGATCATCAAACTCGTGTTACATATGAATCCTCATGAAAATCAGACCTAAGTGATAACAGATGGTTTGGGTGGTTTTGTATTACAGATGATTTAAAAGACAGAATTTCGCAGTCATGAAGGTATGAAACATCTCTGTGACTGCAGTCAGTGATAAATGACATTGGGGTTAATTCTGCCGACAGAAAGTCAGAGACAGAGTCCGTGTTATCATCTCTTTCAGGACAAGTCCTTCAGTGATGTTGGATTGTCTAATATTATTTGATATAAAATCTCAATTTAGATTCATGTTATGCCACTTCATGCAGATGAAACCCTGCTTTAGATAAAACTATGGAAGAATATCCACAGTCTTAAAAACATTAAAAAGTATTTAGGAAAAAAATGACATGTTAATATATGTGAGAGAAAGAAAGCCGAAAGACATGTCACTTTTATGATACAAAATGATAAAATCTTTATTATTTGAACATGTTGAAACCATCAACGCAAGCAAGAACACATTAAAGATGAAAAATGTCATGAGAGAAAGAAAAGGCCAGACAGAGAGAGCAGACTGAGAGCAGTATGAGAGTAAAACCAGCAGCAGAGTCCCAGTGAGTCAGGTCAGGACTGGGAACACTGGTCTCTCCTCAGTGTCTCTGAGAGTGGAGTCTGGCAGCCCTGGGTGGCCTCACAGGTCACAGAGCCCACCTTCCTCCACTGGTCTGCAGGGAGCCTCAGGGTGCTGCTCCAGCTGTAGCAGCCGTCCTTCTCCAGCACCCCGGGGCTCCTGCTCTCCTCCCAGCTGCTGCTGCTGCTGCTGCTGCTGCCGTCCACCTTCCAGGACAGTCTCCAGTTTGAGGGGAAGCCCTTGTTGGCCAGACACATGAGCGTGGCCTTCCCCTGCTGCAACTCCTCACTGGAGGGGGGCAGCACCGTCAGGGTGGGACGGACATCACCTAGGAGACACCAATCAGCTTAGATTTCTATAGAGAGCCACTTTGCATCAGCAGCACCATGCTCCAGTGCTCTGGGAGAGTTTATAGTCCTGAGAGTTGAAGACTGGATGACTGACAGCTGTCCTTCATGACAACAGAAGACACAGAAATCCTCCTCATCAAAAACATGACTTTGATTTGCGTCCTCATCTGGACTCTCCTCTGCTGCTGCTTCACAGGTAAAGTCCAGAGAATCAAACTCCTCTCCTCTATCAACATCCGTCCCTCTGAAATGAAGCCCACAAAACCATGACGCTGCTTTATGTTTTTGTCTCTGTGTCCTCAGAGTCCAGAGGTCAGGTCACAGTGACTCAGCCTGGAGCAGTGAGCTCTGCTGTGGGAGGCTCCGTCTCCATCACATGTCGGACCAGTCAGGATGTTTATGTTGGTAGCTCATACCACTATTTAGCCTGGTACCAACAGAGAGATGGAGAAACTCCTAAACTGCTCATTACTCGGGCTTCTCATAGAGAATCAGGGATTCCAGCTCGTTTTACAGGCAGTGGATCAAACTCTGACTTCACTCTGACCATCAGTGGAGTCCAGACTGAAGATGCAGCAGTTTACTACTGTCAGAGTGATCACTATATCAGCAGTTACACAGTGATCACACAGTGAAAAACCGTCTTACAAAAACCTCCCTCAGTCAGACTGAACAGAAACTGAACTGACTGTTGCAGCTGGAAGCTACTGCAGAGACTGATACACTTCACTGAGGACACACACAGACACCTCTTTTCATCATAATGGATTATTATAACTTTTCATCTGATTTTCCAAATAGTCAAAAGGAGCTAACCTGGGACAGTTTATGAGAAAAATCTATGTCATGACCTTTGACCTCAGCTTCATAATGGATCACAGCTAGTTCACATCTATCCAGTTAAAAGAAAATATGAAGACACAGATCAGCATCAGAAACCTTCATCATCAAAGCTCGCCCAAACTAAACCTTACAAAATCCTCAAATCATACAAAACACTAAACACATCACTGCCCATCCTATAGTTCTTAATATGGTTCATGTTGGTACGAGGTAAAAGAAATATTTGAATATATCCAACTCCTTGTCACAGTTTAGTCCAATCTGGGGCAACGTTTGATTTAAACCAGACAAGCTGGATGCTGGTTTCCTGATATGGGCAAAGAAAGGACTGAACAAAATATCTGACCTCTATAAAGAAGAGGTTCTAATGACTTGTGAGGAAATATCTTTAATACACAACATCCATAAGAAGCACTTTGTTCAACATCTGATACTGAGGAGTTTCATATCCTCTAAGCAGAACCAGTCATTGGTAATTTCCTCCACTGTCATCCTTGGAAGAAATTATTACTAAAAATTGTAATATTAATGGTTTAATTTCATTACAGTCCAGCTGGTTTGCATCTGGGTCTAATGAGAGTTTCAGTATCTAAATTTGATGCATGGAGGACAGACATAAAAGAGGACATTTCAAATGATGATTGGAACATAGCCTGTAAGGAGGTTCAGACTCAAACAGTCAACACTAATTTAAAGCTCCTCCTACACAACTGGTTGATGTGGACCTACATAAAATGTAGTGAAGCTCAGGGAACACTTATACATTGTATCTGGGAATGTGAAAAAACAAGAAATACTGGAGGGAGGTGACTGATAAAATTACAACAATTTTGTCTGTGAATATTCCATTAAATTCCAAAACAATATTGTTACACCTGTATCCAACAGATCTGAAGCTGAAAACCAGAGAATATGCATTTATTGATTTTGCTAAACTGCAGGAAAAAACTGTGATTGTTTTAAATTGGAGGAAAACCGGTGCATCTACAAGTGAGGCTTGGATCAAGAAAATGGCACAATGCATGTCATTAGAGAGAATAATGTACACTTTGAAAAACAAACTGGATGTTTATGAAGGAATCTGGAAGCCATTTAGTGACTTTATTTAAAAAGGAGAACTTGTAGGAATCTGAGGTCCTCTGATCAGGGTTTGTTGGTTGATCCTCACTTCACGTTCTGGACAAAAGGAGACTGTGTGTCTGAGGTCATAACACATCTGGACACCATTTAAAAGACAGATCAAGAACCAGTTGTTTGCTCTGGTTATTCATTTATTTTTTCATATTTTTAGCTTGATGTTTGCATTTGAAGTCTGTTACACTGTGTTTTAATTTCTTGTTTGTCTTTTATTGTGAAGCACTTTGTGATGTCTGCTCATGAAATAAACATAATTTACTTACTTTCCATAGAGAGCCACTTTGCATTAGCAGCACCATGCTCCAGTGCTCTGGGAGAGTTTATAGTCCTGAGAGTTGAAGACTGGATGACTGACAGCTGTCCTTCATGACAACAGAAGACACAGAAATCCTCCTCATCAAAAACATGACTTTGATCTGCGTCCCATCTGGACTCTCCTCTGCTGCTGCTTCACAGGTAAAGTCCGAGAGAATCAAACTCCTCTCCTCTATCAACATCCGTCCCTCTGAAATGAAGCCCACAAAAACCATGACGCTGCTTTATGTTTTTGTCTCTGTGTCCTCAGAGTCCAGAGGTCAGGTCACAGTGACTCAGTCTGGAGCAGTGAGCTCTGCTGTGGGAGGCTCCGTCTCCATCACATGCAGGACCAGTCAGAATGTTTTTGTTTATAGCAGCCGCTACCACCGTTTAGCCTGGTACCAACAGAGAGATGGAGAAACTCCTAAAATGCTCATTTATAATGCTAATAGTCGACAATCAGGGATTCCAGCTCGTTTTACAGGCAGTGGATCAAACTCTGACTTCACTCTGACCATCAGTGGAGTCCAGACTGAAGATGCAGCAGTTTACTACTGTCAGAGTCTCCACTACCCCAACAGTCAGTATGTGATCACACAGTGAAAAACCGTTATACAAAAACCTCCCTCAGTCAGACTGAACAGAAACTGAACTGACTGCTGCAGCTGGAAGCTACTGCAGAGACTGATACACTTCACTGAGGACACACACACAGTTGTGTTTTCATCACTTCAGAGGTCACTACATTGATTTGCATTAATTTCCTGGAGACTTATCCTAACCCTGACCCAAGTCTTCCACCCCAAAAGTTAATAATTTATGTTGTGAGGACTTGCTTGGAACTTGTTTTGGTCTGTCCCCAGAACATGAGTAATACACAACCACACACACACACACACACACAATTTTCATCAGTCAGATTTAAAAACGACAAAATCCTCATTCAGTGTGTCTGTAATATCAGTCAAGAGCCACATGAGTTACTAAACAAGGATTAAAAGACATAATGTCACAGTGTGACATTTTTCTGATTTATTTCTTCACGGTGACACTTTATACATGTTTCATTCAGTGACAAAAAAGGCTGGAATTTGCCAACTCTGCAGTCTTAGGAGGAAAAATACTGTAAATATTCACATCAACTTTTTTCAATAAATTTTACATCTGAAAATTCACTCACAAACGGTTGTAAGAAAGAAACACTTTCATTGGTTAGAGAGGAGTTAATGTGATGTCAAGTTACCAGTAACATCAGATGACTTAAATTTTGATTTGTGCTGCTGTTTCAGGGTTTCTTCACATTCTAACAGGTGACTGACAGTTTCATATAAACTCTGCCTGGTATTTTCTTTGAGCTCAACATAATATCAGATTTCAGTTGTGAACAATAAAGTCATCAGAGAGGCTGAGTCAAACAATCTGTCCTTACAAACCAAAACAACACCAATCAGCTGTCAACTCCTAATAAACTGACCCCCTCCTGAGGGTCTGGGAGTAGTCTATTTAAAGGGGTCAGGTCCACAATGGGCCAGTCCCCTCCTATAAGGGTCTGGGGGCGACCCAAAACTGGTCCAGTCAGTGAAGGAAAAAAGTGAATGATTTTTTTTAATTTAACATGTGCAGCATCATTTCTTCACTGCAAACTGTGTCTCTGTACAGGGCAGAGAGAGAGGGGATGACACGCTGCAGAGGAGTAACAGCCTCCATACATGGGTCAGATGCTCTACCAACTGAGCTAAACGTCCGCCCTCTCTAATGTTTCTAAACATAGTCTATATAATAATAATAATAATTAATATCTAATCTCATGGAAACTGCTGAATTGATGATATTTGTACTATTTTGAATTCTTGAAATTCACTATTAAGAAAGAAACATCTTTTATTTTTACAAACATGAAAACAACTGATTTGATGAAATGATCTTTATTGTCCTGAGAGAATCAAAATTACAACAAGTGAAAAATATTTATCAACAGAGTGAGTGAAGGAAAGACAGACACCAATCAGCTTAGATTTCCATAGAGAGCCACTTTGCATCAGCAGCACCATGCTCCAGTGCTCTGGGAGAGTTTATAGTCCTGAGAGTTGAAGACTGGATGACTGACAGCTGTCCTTCATGACAACAGAAGACACAGAAATCCTCCTCATCAAAAACATGACTTTGATCTGCGTCCTCATCTGGACTCTCCTCTGCTGCTGCTTCACAGGTAAAGTCCAGAGAATCAAACTCCTCTCCTCTATCAACATCCGTCCCTCTGAAATGAAGCCCACAAAACCATGATGCTGCTTTATGTTTTTGTCTCTGTGTCCTCAGAGTCCAGAGGTCAGGTCACAGTGACTCAGTCTGGAGCAGTGAGCTCTGCTGTGGGAGGCTCCGTCTCCATCACATGTAGGACCAGTCAGAGTGTTCGTGTTTGGAGCAACGACGACCTTTTAGCCTGGTACCAAACAGAGAGATGGAGAAACTCCTAAACTTCTCATTTACAATGCTAATCAGCGAGCATCAGGGATTCCAGCTCGTTTTACAGGCAGTGGATCATATTCTGACTTCACTCTGACCATCAGTGGAGTTCAGACTGAAGATGCAGCAGTTTACTACTGTCAGAGTTATCATGGCATCGGCAGTCAGCGTGTGTTCACACAGTGAAAAACCGTCGTACAAAAACCTCCCTCAGTCAGACTGAACAAAACTGAAGTGACTGCTGCAGCTGGAAGCTACTGCAGAGACTGATACACTTCACTGAGGACACACACACACACACACACACACACACACACATACACATACACATACACACACACACACACATCTATTCATTAAAATTAATGGTTATAAGTTCTCATCTGATTTTCCAAATAATCAAAAGGAGCCAACCTGGGACAGTTTATGAGAAAAGTCTCAGTCATGACCTTTGACCTCAGCTTCATAATAGATCACAGCTATTTCACATATATCCAGTTAAAAGAAAATATGAAGACACAGATCAGCATCAGAAACCTTCATCATCAAAGCTCGCCCAAACAAAACCTGTACAAAATCCTCAAATCATACAAAACACTAAACACATCACTGCCCATCCTATAGTTCTTAATATGGTTCATGTTGGTACGAGGTAAAGAAATATTTGAATATATCCAACTCCTTGTCACAGTTTAGTCCAATCTGGGGCAACGTTTGATTTAAACCAGACAAGCTGGATGCTGGTTTCCTCATATGGGCAAAGAAAGGACTGAACAAAATATCTGACCTCTATAAAGAAGAGGTTCTAATGACTTCTGAGGAAATATCTTTAATACACAACATCCATAAGAAGCAAATCATACAAAACACTAAACATATTAACTTCTGTCACATCAAGTAAATCTAAAAATCACCTGGAATCATAAAGACACAGGTGACTTATGTTATAACAGACAAAAAGTTCATTCTTTCATCTTGTAAACAACCTTTGACAAAAACAATCTCTGTACAACGTTCATACACAGTAATATCACACATCACAACTTCATTAGAAAAACCTCAAGTATTTAGTTACTTTCTCTCTGATTCACTTTGTTATACCAAGCTGTAACAATGGTGCTGAGGAGGTTATTTATACTGGCACAAGTTGGTTCATTATCAGGATATTATATTTTCTAGAGTATTATTGTCAACAAGAAGAAATCAACATTTGTAGAGCAGATGAACATGTGACAACATGAGGCTGGAGTCTGTGGATTTAATGGATCTACTGTGACCATTAAAACAGGAACATAATGAAGCACTTACTCCTGAAGTTATATACATGAACATCACTAATGAGATGAATAATTCTTTATTTTTGTCTAAATACAGAGATTGTGTTGTTATCACTTTCATTGAGTTTGTTATTCAAAAACATTCCTGGAGTTAAAATCTCAGATCACAGTTGTGTTGTTTCACTTTATGCTGATGATATCCTGCTATTTATTTATAATCATTGTGACATTCTTACATTTATTCAGAGATATAAAACTAACCATGATTTTTAGGTACAAATTAAGTTTATACAACATATGGACCTTCATCAAGAGCAGACTTCAGTGATATGAGATAAATCGGTGATTGTCTTTCAAAATGCTTCAATCATTATAGGTGTTGTTACCAGTGTTTATTAAAATAAGTAACTCTACATTGCTGAAGTTAAAATACCTCATATAATGTAAAGTAAGTTAATATATGTAAAATAATTTCCACAAGTTACACAACTTGTTTTCACACAGGACATGAAGACCAGTCTGCTGTGTGAAAGTCCTGTATTTGATTGACCCATCCATCCATCCACCCACCTCAAGAGGTCAAAATCAATGATGTCAAACTTTTAGACCAAATTTTACAAAAGGTATCATGTACCATGAGTTTTATTTTCTTTATGTTCCCATCAATTCAAAATCCACTTCAAGATTCTTATGATCTGTTACTGCAGCCCTGTTCTACCAGAAGGAATCTGAGGTTCTCTGATCAGGGTTTGTTGGTTGTTCCACACTTCAGACTCATGACAAGAGGAGACTCTGTGTTTGAGATCATAGCTCCTAAACTTGGGAGCTCTCTCTGACTGGACCAAGACATGTTGAAAAACAGCTCAAGAACCTTTGGTTTCTTCTATTTAATTTGTTTTTCCCTTATTTTTGTAGCTTGATGTCTGCATGTGAGGTCTGTTACACTGTATTTTATTTTCTTGTTTGTCTTTTATTGTGAAGCACTTTGTGATGTCTGCTCATGAAAGATGGTATTCAAATAAACATACTGACTTACTTTCCATAGAGAGCCACTTTGCATCAGCAGCACCATGCTCCAGTGCTCTGGGAGAGTTTATAGTCCTGAGAGTTGAAGACTGGATGACTGACAGCTGTCCTTCATGACAACAGAAGACACAGAAATCCTCCTCATCAAAAACATGACTTTGATCTGCATCCTCATCTGGACTCTCCTCTGCTGCTGCTTCACAGGTAAAGTCCAGAGAATCAAACTCCTCTCCTCTATCAACATCCGTCCCTCTGAAATGAAGCCCACAAAACCATGACGCTGCTTTATGTTTTTGTCTCTGTGTCCTCAGAGTCCAGAGGTCAGGTCACAGTGACTCAGTCTGGAGCAGTGAGATCTGCTGTGGGAGGCTCCGTCTCCATCGCATGTAGGACCAGTCAGAATGTTTATGTTTGGAACAACATGCACTATTTAGCCTGGTACCATCAGAGAGATGGAGAAACTCCTAAACTGCTCATTTTTGATGCTCACAGACGAGTATCAGGGATTCCAGATCGTTTTACAGGCAGTGGATCAAACTCTGACTTCACTCTGACCATCAGTGGAGTCCAGACTGAAGATGCAGCAGTTTACTACTGTCAGAGTGCACATGACATCAACAGTCAGAGTGTGTTCACACAGTGAAAAACCGTCGTACAAAAACCTCCCTCAGTCAGACTGAACAGAAACTGAACTGACTGCTGCAGCTGGCTGTGGTAACTGCAGCTTCCCCTTTTACCCAGAGTGAAACATAAACAAAATAATCACTGATAAAAACTACATCTTCATATAAAGTGACAGCCCAGCCCAAGCAGGCTTACAAGACACCATTATCTAGAAAACAGACCATAAACAAGAGTGGCAAAATAAATTATAATTAATATTAAAGTAACAAAACATTCTGATTGTTTTTCAAAGCTTTAGAAACAAAGTTAGCCAATTTATAAACATTAAAGTTAAGATATTCCAGCCTAGATGATAATCCATTCAATATGTACTCACCCCTATGCCAATGTGAGGATGGGTGAAGATCTTCAGCATGTAGCAGGTAGCATGTAAACATGGCGTCGATGGATCGCAAGACTTTGTATATCTCTTAATGCACGTGTGAAAATATCGTGAGATATACGAAGTGATACATCAATGCCATGTTTACATCCTACCAGCTACATGCTACAGTTGACATTTCGGCTAAAAACATGGTGTAAATGGCGTCCTTTGTGGTTAAATTTTAATGTCGCGGCTCGCGGACACTTGGATTACACCACACGAGCAGGATGGAGACATTTTGTGTTTGTTTTGTGTTCTTTTTTTTTAACATTTTATCCATGGTCTCCATTCACTGCTATTAGCTGCAACCCTGTTTTCTGCTGAAACTCGAGGATTGTTTTGTGAACTGAAGATCTTCACCCATCCTCACATCGGCATAGGGGTGAGTACATACTGAGTGGATTATCATGTAGGGGTGGAATATCGCTTTAAAGAACCATTCCATTCTGTCATCATCAGACCAACAATTCTGGGTTTTGAACAGACATTTCATTGAATATCAGTTTTCTTAACTCATCATAAAAAAGAAAATACAGAAGAAAATATGATTTATTCTCAGCTTCTCCTAAATCACATGATTCAATAACCGTCGTCATCCTGCATGTTTTTAAATCTATTGAACCAAGAATCCAACCCAGATCACCATGAACATCCAAAGCAGGAACCTAAAAACAGTGTGCAGCTCTGCTCTGTCTGGAGTCTGATTCTTTACAATCTTTAAAGCCCCACATCCTTGAAGCATAATTTAATATAGTGGAGACACGTGCATCATAAAATTGTAAATAAGTAGAAAATCTGAGATCTTTACATCCTTTAAACTCGTTAACAACAGACCCTGATGCTCTCCCAGCTGAATCTGTCAGGACTTTAATTCCAACTTCATAAGTCAATTCATGAAGAATAAATCCCAATATTTATATTCAGGTGTATATTCCAGTGTGACAGAACCAAAAGTGATTAATTTCCGACTTCTCTGAACACCTTTTTTAAGTATTATGAAATTTTAAATCATAAACATGTGTATGGTTTTCTTGATGTGACTGAACTGACCTGGTCATGACCTTTGACCTCAGCTTCAAAACCTTCATGATCAAACACAGACCAGACAAAACCAAATTTAACAAAATATCATTTTAAATAACATAAACTAAGTAAATAAAAGGTCAATATCATCTGGAATCTTTAACAAAAGATATGAGGGACCTACTTTATACAGTATTTAACTATAACTGCATATGCACAAAGCATCTGTAAAAACACATTTGTTTTACATGAAACTACAACAAAAAACAACAACAAATATATTGACTCTGAAAGTTCATTCCTGTTAATCCACTAACTGTTGTGGAGCTTTAAGTTATATCACATGATCTTCTTCAGCAGGTGGAGTCACTCAGGTGTCATTGAAATGTATTAATCCCCTTATACCTTGTTACTGCTTTACTTGGTTAAATCTGCATATTACAAACATTTAAACATGTCAAACCCTCATTAATATTAACATCACAAATCATTGTCAGAAACATATCAGTGGACTACCAGACTTTTGATATCCTCTCCATGTAAACATGTAAATATGTAGATCAATGTTCTCATCAGTGAGGAGGAAACATCATGATATGTTTTAGGACAGCTACAGTTGACTGACTTACAATGTGGACTGTTACTAATGTTAATACAGTTAAAACCTGAGCTGAAGATGTCACAGTCATCAACACAAGCAACAACAAATTAATGCTGAAACATTTCATGAAAGAAAGATTTGCAGAGAGCAGACTGTGTCACACGTGGTGAATTTATGACCCTGTTGGAGTCAGTCAGAGCATTTCCATAGAGAGCCACTTTGCATCAGCAGCACCATGCTCCAGTGCTCTGGGAGAGTTTATAGTCCTGAGAGTTGAAGACTGGATGACTGACAGCTGTCCTTCATGACAACAGAAGACACAGAAATCCTCCTCATCAAAAACATGACTTTGATCTGCGTCCTCATCTGGACTCATCCTCTGCTGCTGCTTCACAGGTAAAAGGTCCAGAGAATCAAACTCCTCTCCTCTATCAAACATCCGTCCCTCTGAAATGAAGCCCACAAACCATGACGCTGCTTTATGTTTTTGTCTCTGTGTCCTCAGAGTCCAGAGGTCAGGTCACAGTGACTCAGCCTGGAGCAGTGAGCTCTGCTGTGGGAGGCTCCGTCTCCATCACATGTAGGACCAGTCAGGATGTTTATGTTTGGAGCAACTACCACCATTTATCCTGGTACCAACAGAGAGATGGAGAAAACTCCTAAACTGCTCATTAAGTATGCTAATCAGCGAGCATCAGGGATTCCAGATCGTTTTACAGGCAGTGGATCAAACTCTGACTTCACTCTGACCATCAGTGGAGTCCAGACTGAAGATGCAGCAGTTTACTACTGTCAGAGTTTTCATGTCAACAGTCAGTATGTGTTCACACAGTGAAAAACCGTCGTAACAAAAACCTCCCTCAGTCAGACTGAACAGAAACTGAACTGCAGCTGGAAGCTACTGCAGAGACTGATACACTTCACTGAGGACACACAACCCCTCTCTCACACACACACACACACACACACACACACACACACACACACAATGTGAAAACACAATTCTATGAAGAAGATAAAATATTTCATCATTGTTGTTTAAAAATATATACCCCAAAAAGTAGAAAAAAATGTATTTGTACTCTTAAATAAATTCCAATCATGTTTATTTTTTCTGTAAAACAAAATATGACAGTTCCTTACATGAGCTTAAGCCAAACAATTTCATCTAATAATATTATGACATCCTCCCATCAATCAATGTTCAACTCTTAGTGGCACAGAGCAGAGATTCATTAGTTAGAGAGCTCGTAACAGTGTTTTATGTTGACCTTTGACATACTCAGTTTTCAATGTTCAAATGAAGTTCCTCTCAGTGTTATGTAACTTATTTCCCACCTGCCTCTCCTGTTTTACTCAGAAATTCATCTGGATACAAAAGATAGATGCTCTTGAAATATCATTTCATCTGGACTTTAATGACCAGTGAACATGTATGAAAACAAGTTCAATGACAACAAATTTTCCTGGAAATTAAAATGAATTTTTCCGTCACAGCTTGTCACTTTACATTTATATCCACTTACAATCCCATGTTTTTCTTTTATCTGATTTTTCCAAATAATCTCAAGGAGACAACTCGGAACTGTTGATGACAAAAGTCTGAGTCATGACCTTTGACCTCAGCTTCATACCAAATCACAGCAGTTTCAAATATGTGCAGTTAAATGAAAATATGGAGACACAGCATCAGACACCTTCATGATCAAAGTTTTACATCCCTTAAATTTCAGAAAGTATTCTTAAAAAATCTAAACTAATATAAAAGCTCAATATTAACTGGAATCATAAAAAATCAAAACACATAAGTGACCTCTTTGTTATAAAAAGATCTCTGTGTATATGTGTAACTAAAACTCCCACATTAATATTAAATTTCAATCACTGTGGAACAAAAGTATCAGATTTTTCAACATCCTCTCCATGTAAATATGTAAATATGTAGATCAGTGTTCTCAGCAACTTCATATTGTCAAACTAAGTCTTGTTGTTCACTATTGTTTAGTTTTGTTGATACATTTTATTACAATCAAACACTCTGAACATCTTAATTTAATTAAATAATTCTGGTAAATTCTGTACAAACTATATTAGGATTCACAGAGTAATATTTATTTGTAAAACTTTTCATGAAATTATAAAATCGTTAAACTCAGTCAAATTTAACTGAATGAATCTTTTTTTTACTTCAATAAAACAACATGTGACAGTAGTTATTCTTGAGGAATCTGCATATACACAGCTGATATTTAAACATTGTTTTAACAGAACATCAGTGTTGCTGTAAGCAGTAAAAATGTTCATCTGACAGACAGCAACAAACTGTGATATCAACTTTTTCATGTAAATTATGTTGGTGAAGTTACAGAGCCTTATTGAAACATTATTCAGAGGCTCTATAGTTGAATTCATGTTAAATCACTTTATGCAGAAAATAACCTGCTTTTTATTTCTAAACTTGAAAATTATTGTTATTTAGTTTTTAAATTCAGATATTCAAAATAATTTCTAGGTGCAATTTAAAAACACATGAACATAACATAAGTCTTCTCCATTGGTAGACATTAGTATGAACAGACAGGTCTGAAGATGTGTCTCGTTACTGATGTTATAATAGGTCAACAGAACAAGTGAAGAAAAATATCTAAAGTCTTAAAACCATTAAAAACTAATCTGGTAAAAGTGATTTATTACTGTTGTGACTGATGTTCCTGATATATAAAAGAAACAAAGACACGTTGATTTCATGATAAACATGACAAAAGCTTTATTGTTTTAACATGTTGAAAACCTCAAAACAAGCAAAGACATATTAATGTTGAAAAATGTCACAAGAGAAAGAGAGAACAAGAGACACAGAGAGCAGACTGAGAGCAGTATGAGAGTAAAACCAGTAGCAGAGTCCCAGTGAGTCAGGTCAGGACTGGGAACACTGGTCTCTCCTCAGTGTCTCTGAGAGTGGGCCCTGGGAGCCCTGGGTGGCCTCACAGGTCACAGACCCCACCTTCCTCCACTGGTCTGCGGGGAGCCTCGGGGTGCTGCTCCAGCTGTAGCGGCCGTCCTTCTCCAGCACCCCGGGGCTCCTGCTCTCCTCCCAGCTGCTGCAGCTGCTGCTGCTGCTGCTGCCGTCCACCTTTCCCAGGACAGACTCCGCTGAGGGGAAGCCCTTGTTGGCCAGACACATGAGCGTGGCCTTCCCCTGCTGCAGCTCCTCACTGGAGGGGGGCAGCACCGTCGGGGTGGGACGGACATCACCTAGGAGACACCAATCAGATTAGAGGACAGGACCACTCACCCTGTCAAACAACCAGCAGCCCACTTGGACACCTTTACTGTGTGAGAGTTGATTTTCTCCTTTAAGGAGTTTCTGTCAGATGTTTTTTCTGCTCCACCAGTCACCACTCACACATTGTTTCACTTCCTTAAGAAGCCTCTCATGCATATCAGCACAGAGAGAATCATCATACAGAATGAGATGAAATATATCAAACTACACTGACAAGAAAATATAGAAAAACTTTGGACTGAAAATCATCAAAATCTGAACTATACATTATTTTAAAGTATTTAGTGGAGGCATAAAAAATAAAGAAAATTCACAGGCTCTAATAAAATTTCTTCATCTGGATTTAAATCATCATCAACAAACTGTTCAAAAGTTTTTTTTAAAAATTTTAAAACAATATATGACACAATGAAGAGATGTTGCATGTTTTAAATTTAAAACAAATTTTAACTTCACCCCGGTTTTAGTTTTCTTTGAAGAATTTAATCTTAATTCTTTTAAAAACAGTTATTACTGATGTAGAAAATTAAAAACTAATCTTGGTGAACATTTTTCCAGTAAGATCAAAGTTTTATCTATTCTTTAGTTAAGGTTGTTAAAATTTCAGTATGACAGGAATGTTTAAAGAAAATATAAACTGAAATAAAACTGATCAGAGTTAAAAACTCCAATGATAAAGAAGGAGAAATACGAGTATTTCAATTATAATAAAAGAAGATTATATTTTATCCATATAAAACATCTGAATTTGAATTTAAAACATTTCTTACAATATATTATCAATAATTTGTTCAGAAACTTACTTCCAACATCCAGTCCTGGTTCCTCCACCAAAAGTCCACCACAGTGATTACAAACTCATTGAGCCGCCGCAAAAACCTCTGACTGTAGAGAGACACGCGGCTCTGACTTTGACAGACTGAAATAAACCTAAAGCCCTCAAGATGAAGCCTTATGATTAAAGTTTGAAATTTACTTTCTGGGGGGCTGAATATTTTTATATTTATTGCAACATTTTTTTTAAATTTCTTATTGTTTGAAGCAAACTTAGGTAGTGCAAAATATGAACTGAAAAAGAATATACATTTTTATGGAAAAGTAACTATTTTCCAAAGTAATGTTGAATTACCAAGGTGACAATAAGAAAAAAATAACTCCTAACATGAAAGAAAATGGTAAACAATTGACTTACTTCCAATATCCATCTGGTTCCCCCACCGAACGTGTACCACAGTGATACAAACTCATTGAGCCGCCGTACAAAAACCTCTGACTGTAGAGAGGACACGGCTCTCGCCCTTTGACACAAACAAACCAACAAAATTAGTCTCTGTTTGTGACATAGTGTCAGCTGCAAGTGAAAATAGTCAAAAACCCTTGAAGATGTATATTTTTATTTATTAAAAAAATCACTTTTTCAATGAAATGTATTTTAAATTTCTCTCCAGCAGTAAGTTCAATAAGAAAAAACATATTTGAACACAAACATATCTTGAAGAATGAAGCTAAAATCAATGAGTATCAGAAAATTCCTCATAAATATTCTAATAAAGTGATTGATCCATTGATAAACAGCATCCTGACCAGTAATCCAAGTCCCCTGTTAATCCCTGATTAGTGAAGACTGATCCCAAACTTCTTTGACCCAAATCACACTGTGTGTCTACAGTATTATATGATGACAGTCAGACTAAATATTCCTCAAACTTCCTTTACAGTACAGTTCTGTTGTAATATGCCCCCAATTACCCTGTGATGAAGTCTAATAAGGGTCATATTATTTCTAGTTTTCATCTAATTTGATACAAAGTACAGTTTTGATAGATCTTCTTTGTGTCTCTTTGGGTGTACAGTGTTTAATTATGGTATAGTTGTGTTTGTTTAATGTCTAATAAAAAACATATTTATAGTATTTATCTGATTTAAACACAAAGTGCAGCTTGTTTGTCTTTTAGTGTGCTAAAAAAAATAAAGTATGACTGAAAATTTAAAATGGGTATCATAAACACATGTATATTGAAGATTAGGGAAAAAATATCAATATGATATAAAAGAAAGTATCTGAAAAACCCCTAATCAATATTCCAATAATAAGACTGATTCATTGATAAACAGCATCATGAGGTAATCCAAGTCCCTGTTGGAGTCAGTCAGAGCATTTCCATAGAGAGCCACTTTGCATCAGCAGCACCATGCTCCAGTGCTCTGGGAGAGTTTATAGTCCTGAGAGTTGAAGACTGGATGACTGACAGCTGTCCTTCATGACAACAGAAGACACAGAAATCCTCCTCATCAAAAACATGACTTTGATCTGCGTCCTCATCGGGACTCTCCTCTGCTGCTGCTTCACAGGTAAAGTCCAGAGAATCAAACTCCTCCCCTCTATCAACATCCGTCCCTCTGAAATGAACCCCACAAAACCATGACGCTGCTTTATGTTTTTGTCTCTGTGTCCTCAGAGTCCAGAGGTCAGGTCACAGTGACTCAGTCTGGAGCAGTGAGCTCTGCTGTGGGAGGCTCCGTCTCCATCACATGTAGGACCAGTCAGGATTTTTATGTTTATAGCAGCTCCACTATTTAGCCTGGTACCAACAGAGAGATGGAGAAAAACCTAAACTGCTGATTTATGCTGCTAGCACTCGAGCATCGGGGATTCCAGATCGTTTTACAGGCAGTGGATCAAACTCTGACTTCACTCTGACCATCAGTGGAGTCCAGACTGAAGATGCAGCAGTTTACTACTGTCAGAGTGCACATTACATCAACAGTCAGTATGTGTTCACACAGTGAAAAGTCTCTTTAAAAAAAACCTCCCTCAGTCAGACTGAACAGAAACTGAAACTGACTGCTGAAAGCTGGAAGCTACTGCAGAGACTGATACACTTCACTGAGGACACACACACACACACCACACACACACACACACAGACTTTCAGCAAATTATCTTGCATGAAAATGTATTTGTCAGCACAACTTCTCACCATCCATTTATTTCCATTTATAATCCCATGTTCTTCTCACATTTTCCAAATTATGAAAACCCCCAGAACAGTTAATGAAGAACAGTTCAGCCTGTGTGATCTTATTGACCTTACCCCTTATTGCCAACATTGTCAAACAGATAAAAGAGAGAGATGGTGAGACCCTTTGGCAGAAGATGTTTGTTATGAGGATATAATGACTTGTATAACATTACGTTTGAAGACACATCAGGAGAGCAGATGAAAATGTCACACTGACATGAAGAAGCATAAATCAGGTTGGAGTGACAAAACTGTCAGATATATGTGTATATAACTCTGACATTTCATTTTCAAATGATCACCTTATGTTATAAAATACAGATCTGTCCCGAAGACAACCCCAGCCCTATGGATCTAATGTGATTATTAAGACACGACCATGTAACAGCAGTTACTCCTGTAATTATATGTATTGATGACACTGAACAGATAAATAGATCTTTTTTTTCTGCATATACAGACTGTGTTGTCATCACATTCATTGAGCCGTATTTAAAACATTCTCCTGGTTTAAATCTAGATCACGTCATGATGTTTCACTTTGTGCTGATGATATCCTGTTTTTTATTTCAAATCATGAATATTGGACTTTTGACGTTCTAATGTTTTAGAAATCTAAAGCTTCCAGCATTTCTAGATAAAATTGTTTGTCTTTAAAAAATGCCTTTAATGAACAATTAAGGAAACTTTTCAACACCAACTCAAAAAACCCATAATTAGAAAAGAAGAAGAAAATCAAAAACAAAAACAAACAAAAATGCCCCTAAAACAACACTGACAAATCAATACAGAGCAACAGTTCTGCTGTCTTCCCAACAGAGTGCAGGACCCTCCCACTGTCCAGACTGATATAAAGGTGTCCAGATTATTCACTGTCTGATAGTCGGCACGCTCAACCTTCAGGGGAGCTGCAAACCAGTTCCTTCATGACTTCAACACTATCTGTACATCCTGAACCCTCAGATTTATTCTTCCTGGATATCCGACAGCAAGCTTAGACACTGCAAACATGAAGTTCAACAAAGCACAGACATGCTGTTTTACTTCATCTGGTACTTGGGACCAAAAGTAAATAAATTCAAAGAAAAGTGTTGACCCAGACCCACCATAGTTCTACAAAACCCCCAGCAGACCAGCTAACCTCACTAAAGTCATTTATACAACATATAAATCATCATCAAAAGCAGACCTCAGTGATGTAAGACAAATTTGGGGGGTTTCTTTTAAAGTGCTGAATTATCATGGGTGTTGTTACCAAGGGGCATTAATACCAGACAAACCTGCAGAAAATATTAAGATATTGTTCTCCAGTCATTACAGTATGAAGAATAAGACATATAAGTGTATTTTTACTTCAATGTCCTTACGCAAGTCATTTATAAAAATAGAGAACAAAATAGGTTTAAAAATGGAGCCCTGGCAGACACCTTTAAATCAGATTTGTGTCTCTTTCAGCAAAGTCTTCATTTGTTCAGCAGTAACTCATGGTCCACTGAATCAAACTCCTGAGATAGATCAAATAATTCAAACAGTGCAATGATGTTTTTAACCAAGTCACCAATGAGAAACATTTTTCACAGTCACAGCAGCAGTAATGGTACTGTGGACAGTTTTAGAGACCGACTGAAAACAACATTTTTTTTTTTCATTTGGTAAAAAGTATTTTTAAAAGTAAATTTTCCTTTGATTCAAATACCTTATCCAGGACGACGATAATGAATTAAAAACCCCGAACTCCACATGTGTCACACAGTGGTGAATTATGACCCAGTTGGAGTTCAGTCAGGAGCATTTCCATAGAGAGCCACTTTGCATCAGCAGCACCATGCTCCAGTGCTCTGGGAGAGTTTATAGTCCTGAGAGTTGAAACTGGATGACTGACAAACTGTCCTTCATGACAACAGAAGACACAGAAATCCTCCTCATCAAAAACATGACTTTGATCTGTGTCCTCATCTGGACTCTCCTCTGCTGCTGCTTCACAGGTAAAGTCCAGAGAATCAAACTCCTCTCCTCTATCAACATCCGTCCCTCTGAAATGAAGCCCACAAAAACCCTGACGCTGCTTTATGTTTTTTGTCTCTGTGTCCTCAGAGTCCAGAGGTCAGGTCACAGTGACTCAGCCTGGAGCAGTGAGATCTGCTGTGGGAGGCTCCGTCTCCATCACATGTAGGACCAGTCAGAATGTTTATTATTACAACAACCAAAAAACCCCATCTTAGCCTGGTACCAACAGAGAGAAAGGGGAAACTCCAAAACGGCTTATCTATTGGGCAACTTCTCGAGAATCAGGGATTCCAAGACGTTTTTACAGGCAGTGGATCAAACTCTGACTTCACTCTGACCATCAGTGGAGTCCAGACTGAAGATGCAGCAGTTTACTACTGTCAGAGTTATCATAGCATCAACAGTAAAGATGTCTTCACACAGTGAAAACCGTCGTACAAAAAACCTCCCTCAGTCAGACTGAACAGAAAACTGAAGGGGACTGCTGCAGCTGGAAAACTACTGCAGAGACTGATACACTTCACTGAGGACACACACACACACACACACACACACACACAAATTAACATGTATGAAATGTAATTCATGTAGCATATGTCACTGAACAAATTGTGATTATCAACAAGCAGTGAATTGAATTTATGTCTGAAGACAATAGTTGATGTCTTGACAGGTCCAGAATATTGGACCCAAACTCATCAGATTTATGGACAACCTCCCTTTAACCTGACATGCACATTAGTGTCTTACAAAAGAAAAAAAAAGATGAAGTTGACCCAAAACCAAATAGACCATAACAGAGTGATTTCACCACACTGGGCAGAGACTGATCATTTTATCAATCAACATGCAGCCATGATCAAAAAGAGCAGCAATAATTTAGCAAACAATAAAGTGCTCTAAATGAATAAAGGCAGAGAAATAAATTCCAAACATATTATTTTTATATGCTTCAAGAGTAATTCACACATGAAATCCTGTCAAATTCAAATAGTATACATAGTATTCATCTTAAAATAGGTTTATTAATTTCCTAGAATATTTTCTCCTGCTGTGATTATGACGAACCCGCACAGGAGAAACTGTTTTCTGCTGCAGGACTGATGCTGCGCTTACTTTGTGGTTCAGATCAGGCCTGGACCCATGAAAAACCACCATCATACAGCATATCAACTCACCAAGCACTGTTCCTGATATCTAGTATGAGAGTTTACTTTCCTCCAAAAATGAGAGTTTCAGCCTTAAGTCTTTTCAGCTTGAAGCTTTTCTCACAACAATTGATCAAAATCTGAAACATCAACATGTTTGCAAGATAATTTTGCGATATATCATCTGCATACCACATGAAAATCAATTTAATGTCCCCATCCATAAAGCAACAGCAGCATCCGAGTCAGAATACACGACTTCTTTTCTCAGAGGCCCGAGTCCACATAATGTTTTCATCTTGCAGGATGTTGTGAAGCGCTGGGATGAAGCATCTGTTGCCGTGCGTATTTGTTACGTATTTGTTTGACATTCATCTCACTGTGAGATGTGCTGACTCGGTTTTTACTCGACTCATCAGTCCCGCATGAGGGGTCTGCATCTTGAAGACGTGTCTCGATGCGGGCTTGTCTTGAGTCAAAACAGCTGTAAAAACACTGTTTAAAATACATGCCATTCTGACACATTCTTCATCTTCTCCCTCGATATTTTTTTGGTTTTTTCACAAGCAGTAACTTGACCATGAATTATATGAGCTGAAAACAGACATAGAGTAAAATAAAGGAGATACTTTAGATATAAAACAGTGAGAAACCAGACCAGACTTTCACACACAAGTAACAAAGTACTGAGAGCTGGAGACTCAGACACTTTTAGAAATGTCTGTCCCTCTGGGCTCCTGCATGAGTTGTGTCTCTGCTCTCTGGCACACACAGGAAGGTAAACTCTCCTCCATTTTCTGGGGTTTCCAGGGTGACGAGTGCCCATCTAACATATAATATATGATTGGTTGGATGGAAAAAAAGCGCCTGTGACGCACCAGTGTCTTTCTGAAAAGTTCAGAAATTTTAAACTCAAAATACTCAGAGTGGCGACACAAAAAGTGTCTTCTTTTCTCCAGGAGGCTGCAGACACTCTGTCCTTATTGGGAACAATTGAAGAGAAACAAAAGATTTGTGGACATGGGCCCCAACAGATAAGGACTGAACCAGTCTGTGACACAGAGAACAACACATTTCTCTAGTTTATGCTGATGTGTGCTGCCATTTCCTCAACTAATGACAGCATTTAAATGTTTAATTGATATAACTGATATTGTCTCATCAATATTAATCCATATTTAATCTCAGGGCTTTTACAATGTTAATGTTTGATCCAGTGATGTTTGAATGAAAAAACTGAAATGAACTCTCTGTAAAATTAAGTTAGTTGTGTAGTTTTCAGTTTTTAATTACCTGCATGTGCACTTTAATTAACTGTATGATTTCTAACGTAGGTTGTGACAGTGTGACTGTTTTTTGCAGTTTGTCATGTATTTATTGACCTGTTGTGTTTCTGTTCAAATACATGAGGGTGATTTGAATGTCAGTTGTCTCAGCAGTGAGGAGGAAACATCATGATATGTTGAGGACCAGCTACAGTTTGACTGACTCTGTGTGTTTGCATATGTGTCCTGCCTCTCTGCTCCCAGACGTTAAGAGACCAAGTTGATCAGTGGCTGTCCAGGCCTTTCAGAGACACTGACACGCCACCAGCACAATGATGATGTCACTGATTCTACTGCTGGCCACCCTGGGGCTCCTTGTTCAGGGGGAGACTCTCTTGTGAAAACTTTGCTTCAGGATGCAACCAGGTTCACCACAATGATGTTCTGCTGTGATGGAGAAACACTGAAACAAGCAGCATTGACCTTCTTCCATCTGTTCTCCATGTTAAAGAAAAAGATTCTCTTCTGTTTGGATGTTGATCATCTTTCCTCCAAACTGGATTTGTCTCAATAACCCTTCTCCTCTTTTTCATGTTTTTCCAGGTTCATCAGGAGAAATCATCCTGACTCAGTCTCCTGGATCTCAGTCTGTTGTTCCAGGACAAGACTGTTTTCTATCAGATGTAAAACCAGTTCCCAAATGTTGGTTCTCACTTGCAATGGTACCTTCAGAAACCTGGAGAAGCTCCTAAAACTCCTGATTTATGATGCTCAAACCCGTCCCGTCTGGAGTTTCAGATCATTTTAGTGGAAGTGGATCTGGATCTGACTACACTCTGACCATCAGTGGAATTCAGACTGAAGATGCAGGAGATTATTAACTGTCAGCAGGGTAACAGCTTCCCATTCACACAGTGACACAATGTCGTACAAAAACCCCCCCAGCTGGAGAGGAAGTGTTGTCAATCAGCAGCTGCACAGATAAAGAGACACTTCAGAAGTTTAACAGTCACTGACATCTGTATAACAGAAAACTGTGAGGAAATACAACAGTATTTATAGTACAGTGAGTTATAATGGTAATTTTATTGAAATATGGTTTTACACAGAAAAAAAAATGCCATCAGATAAAACCAAACCAGCAGTTTTATCTATCTCACATTAACTGTTGTTTTTTTTGTTTGTTTGTTTGTTTGTCAGATGAAGATAATCCAACATGCAGGTGACCCCAAGTGCCAGGCACAGAGAGGCAGGAGACTTGAAGTATAGCATTATGGGAATATTTATTGCAAAGCTGGATTGTGGGATGTGGCTGGCTGAGCTGAGCAGGATGGTTAGCTGGAGCTGAAGGCTGGGCTGAATGAAGGTGGCAAGAAGGTCAAGAGAGTGGACGAGCAACTTTGGAATCAGAGGCAGGAAGGCTGGAGACCAGGGCTGAAGGGGAGCAGATGGAACTGCAGGCACAGGACAAACAGGATTAATAAAATGAAGCGAGTAAAGAGCAAACTTGCTAGTAAGGCTGGAAACACAGACTGACAGAATCAGACACTACAACCTGTCAAGGTGCATGTGGCAGGGCCGGGTCTTTGTCGAGGTCTTGATTATGGATGAGCTGCAGCTGGTGAAGGTTTGCTCCACTCAGGCAATCACACACACTCAACACACACACACACACACACAGACTTTGCCTGCTAAGCAGAGGTCGAGGGCATGACAGTTTTTGACAATGAGAAGATAAAAATGGAAGAGTAGATCTATGAGAGCGCTGTGTCGATCAGCTCTTGCTTTAGGATACAATAAAACAAAGACACTGTCATTTTATCCTGATAGAACTATCAGATGTGACATGTATCAAACAAGCATCACTTCTTCATTGCAAACTGTCTCTCTGTAGATTTAAGACAGTGACACATGACAGCAGTGGATGACATGAATTATTTGATGAATTGGTCTTTATTGATTGTAAATGTTGTCAACTCTTTCACTAAGTCTTTTGGTGAATCAACACTCTGACATGTAAATATTCTTGGAGAAAAAACAACAGATGAAACATGTTGTATATAACTTGATGCAGATGAGATCCTGCTTTATTTTTGTGATTCTGAAAGTCTCTTTCCCATCTTTTATTGATTTATGTTGAGATTCGGGATAATTTCTAGGAACATATCAAACCCTTGTTACATCAGAATCATCATGAAAATCAGACTGTGATGACACCAGATGGTTCAGTGATTTTAAATTGAAATGCTTGAGAGAAGGTTGACTAAAGCAGATGAAACTAAAGAAAATACAAGATTTTTATTTTGCCAAACTATAAATCACCTCCAGAGAAACATGGAGGTGAAAAGAAAAAGAAAAATCAGTACACGAGTTAATATACTGAATTTGGTTATAAATCTTTCTAATGTTTCTAAACATAGCCTATATAATACATGCCTACAAATGTATAAACATGGTGCATTAATATCTAATCTCATGGAAACTGCTGATTTGATGATATTTGTAATATTTTGAATTCTTGAAACCATCAATGTTGAAAAAGCAAGACAAAGACAGTTGCAGAGAGCAAACTGAGACCAGTGATTTTCTGGATTTAATTCCAAGACAGAAACAGCTTTATTTTTACAAAAACAAACTGATTTGATGAACTGATCTTTATTGTACTGAAATAATCAAAATTACAAAAAGTAAAAAATCTTTATCAATGAAATATGTGTTAACAGAGTGAGTCCTTCCAGGACAGACTCCAGTCTGAGGGGAAGCCCTTGTTGGCCAGACACATGAGCGTGGCCTTCCCTGCTGCAGCTCCTCACTGGAGGGGGGCAGCACCGTCAGGGTGGGACGGACATCACCTAGGAGACATCAATCAGCTTAGATTTCCATAGAGAGCCACTTTGCATCAGCAGCACCATGCTCCAGTGCTCTGGGAGAGTTTATAGTCCTGAGAGTTGAAGACTGGATGACTGACAGCTGTCCTTCATGACAACAGAAGACACAGAAATCCTCCTCATCAAAAACATGACTTTGATCTGCGTCCTCATCTGGACTCTCCTCTGCTGCTGCTTCACAGGTAAAGTCCAGAGAATCAAACTCCTCTCCTCTATCAACATCCGTCCCTCTGAAATGAAGCCCACAAAACCATGACGCTGCTTTATGTTTTTGTCTCTGTGTCCTCAGAGTCCAGAGGTCAGGTCACAGTGACTCAGTCTGGAGCAGTGAGCTCTGCTGTGGGAAGCTCCATCTCCATCACATGTAGGACCAGTCAGAATGTTTATATTTATAACAACCAATACCACTGTTTATCCTGGTACCAACAGAGAGATGGAGAAACTCCTAAACTGCTCATTTATTGGGCAAATTCTCGAGTATCAGGGATTCCAGATCGTTTTACAGGCAGTGGATCAAACTCTGACTTCACTCTGACCATCAGTGGAGTCCAGACTGAAGATGCAGCAGTTTACTACTGTCAGAGTTATCATGACATCAATAGTCAAGTAGTGTTCACACAGTGAAAAACCGTCGTACAAAAACCTCCCTCAGTCAGACTGAACAGAAACTGAAGTGACTGCTGCAGCTGGAAGCTACTGCAGAGACTGATACACTTCACTGACACACACACACACACACATGCAATGGATTGAACATTTCACATCATTAACAAACAATGAACATATCAAAGCAAGTTCGATGACACAAGCAATCCCAGAGCAAATCAAATTAGCCTACTTTCTCTGTATCAATTTACATCCCATCATAATCCCGTGTTCTGATGAGAAGCAGCCAACCTGAGACAGCTGATGAGAAAAGTCTTGGTCCTGATCTTTGATCTCAGTCTCATACAGGATCACAGTTACGTCAAATTATAAAGCTCAAAATCAACTGTAATATAAAAAAGACAAGACATCAATGATCTCCATGATATAACTATGAGTCCCTTTCAGGATGACCTACATTCATCTAGTCCACATGAATTCTTCCTGTGTTGTCAAATCACTGCAGACATTATCATGTTGTGCCCAAAGAGTTTAATGAATCAATATATTTACGATAAAATTACCCCTAACAGATAGAAAATGTACTTCATTATATTCTAGCATTTGTTTAGTTTAAGTTTAATTGAAGTAAAAAAATAATTATGAAATGAGGCAATGGTTATACATGATTAAAGTTGAACATACAAATTCCTTTCATGTTATTTTAATTTATCATCAACCTGGCCTTAACAGCTTCTTTTTCAATTAATTAAGTAATGTTTTCATGACAAGAGCTCACTAATCTGGTTAGTAATATAAAAAATGTAGTCCCTTGGCCTTGACATTGGACCCACGTTACTGTTTAAAAAATTTTCTTGGTTCCATTGGTCCTTATGTGCTCTCTATATTTAATAACTCACTGATATCTGGTCATGTCTCAGCTTATGTCAAATAAACTGCTGTTTCAAACACTTCTCAAAAAACAAAATTTGACCCTTCTGTGCCACAACGACAGGCCAATTTCTAAGTTACCTTTTATAATTAAGATCTTAGAAAAAGTGATTACATGGTTTTCATCAGTTGCATTGAACAGAAACAGCTCTTCTCAGAGTCTCAAATGATCTGTTAAATTCAGATCTTTAGAATAAATTCAAAGTGCCATTTAAGAACACATGAAGAAAACATGTGGGTCTTTTTCATGGTAAACATTAGTAATAACAGATAGATTGCTCTTACAATGTGAACTGCTATTAATGTTAATAAAGATGAAACCTGAGCTGTAGACGTCACAGACTTAAAGCCATTACAAAGTAATCTGGAAGAAACTGACTATGATTTTGTGCTTTAATCTGACTAATGTTCCTAATATGTGTTTAAAGGACAAAGTCAAAAGACATGTGACTTTTATTGTTTTAAAATGCTGAAACCATCAAAACAGGCAAGAACACTTTAATGTTGAAACATGTCATGAGAGAAAGATTTGCAGAGAGCAGACTGTGTCACACATGTGGTGAATTTATGACCCTGTTGGAGTCAGTCAGAGCATTTCCATAGAGAGCCACTTTGCATCAGCAGCACCATGCTCCAGTGCTCTGGGAGAGTTTATAGTCCTGAGAGCTGAAGACTGGATGACTGACAGCTGTCCTTCATGACAACAGAAGACACAGAAATCCTCCTCATCAAAAACATGACTTTGATCTGCGTCCTCATCTGGACTCTCCTCTGCTGCTGCTTCACAGGTAAAGTCCAGAGAATCAAACTCCTCTCCTCTATCAACATCCGTCCCTCTGAAATGAAGCCCACAAAACCATGATGCTGCTTCATGTTTTTGTCTCTGTGTCCTCAGAGTCCAGAGGTCAGTATACAGTGACTCAGCCTGGAGCAGTGAGCTCTGATGTGGGAGGCTCCGTCTCCGTCACATGTAGGACCAGTCAGAATGTTTATGGTGGGAACCGGTTAGCCTGGTTCCAACAGAGAGATGGAGAAACTCCTAAACTGCTCATTTACTATGCTAGTACTCGAGCATCAGGGATTCCAGCTCGTTTTACAGGCAGTGGATCAAACTCTGACTTCACTCTGACCATCAGTGGAGTCCAGACTGAAGATGCAGCAGTTTACTACTGTCAGAGTCTCCACTACCCCAACAGTCAGTGGGTGTTCACACAGTGAAAAACCGTCATACAAAAACCTCCCTCAGTCACCACTGAACAGAAACTGACCTGACTGCTGCAGCTGGAAGCTACTGCAGAGACTGATACACTTCACTGAGGACACACACACACACACACACACAAAGTGAGTAGTAACATATAAACACTCTACAGATCTATAAGTGCTTTTCAACATTAAACTTCTTTTTCCTTTTGTTTTGAAAGTTTCAACACTGCCAACAATATTTCTTCTTTTTTCAGTGTCCCATTTCAGAGTGTAATATTCTAATAAGTCAGGAAAGTGTTAACACATTAATGAATCATTTAAAGTGAAGAAAGTCACCACTGTTATAACATCACTTAATTATGCTGCACAGCTTGACAGTGTTTCAACATCTTTTCTAAAGCTCAGTCATCTTCAGTCTTTTTCCCAGAATATGTGAATCCTCTCATACAAACCAGTCACACTTGTATCACTTCTTATTGAGATTCATGTAAAGATCATCAGAAACTGAGTGATATACAGATGTGTAATGCATTCACACAGCCCCCACACACCTTATTGACTCAAAATTACCAGGTAGGTTTTCTATCTATTTAATTGTCAGATGACACTGTTGTGCTGTCTCTCCTTCAGAGTTCAGAACAGGACCACAGCTCTGCTCTTCACACTTTGGTGAAGTGATGTGATGACAACAATTTGTACTTGAATATATTTAACATCAAGGAACAAATCATTGATTTTAGAAACATCACAAATAACATCAGCACCATAAATGATAAGAATGTGGAAACTGTCAGCTCTTACAAGTGTTATGTTGTTGAATTGTTCTTCTTTTGTACCACCTCATTACCTTGTGTATCTCTTTCAGTTGTTGTTTAGATATCTGTATTTATTTATTGATGGAATTATTATCATTCCACATATACTTTTTCAAAGCTTATAACATTGGTATATTTTTCATTGTATTTAAAGTTTTTCTTTCTTCCTATTCATGTGTATGTCTGTAGATCTCATTGGTGAGTTGCTGCATTAAATTGCCCTTACAGGGATGAATAAAGTTCTATTGGTTGATTGATTGATAACAAATGTGATCAAATATTTCAATAACTTTAATATCAAAAGTTAACAAAACATGTGTGTCCTTTCACTGCACTACTCTTTACATTTATAATTGAAACTCTGATTACATTCATCAGAAAACATCTGTACATTCTCACCAACAAAAAATAATCTTGTATGTTGATGACATCCTGTTATACATCAGAAAGTTTTCATCTTGCTTAGCTGTGAATCTGATTTTGAACAATAATCCATAACAAAATTTATAGATTCATTGAACCTTTTAAGACAACATCTGTTACTTTAACAATAACAAACATGAAAACAACTGATTTGATGAACTGATCTTTATTGTACTGAAATAATCAAAATCACAAAAAGTAAAAAATCTTTATCAATGAAATATGTGATAACAGAGTGAAAGAGAGAGACAGAAAGAGTTTCAGAGAGCAGACTGAGAGCAGTATGAGAGTAAAACCAGTAGCAGGTCCCAGTGAGTCAGGTCAGGACTGGGAACACTGGTCTCTCCTCAGTGTCTCTGAGAGTGGAGTCTGGAAGCCCTGGGTGGCCTCACAGGTCACAGAGCCCACCTTCCTCCACTGGTCTGCAGGCACCAATCAGCTTAGATTTCCATAGAGAGCCACTTTGCATCAGCAGTACCATGCTCCAGTGCTCTGGGAGAGTTTATAGTCCTGAGAGTTGAAGACTGGATGACTGACAGCTGTCCTTCATGACAACAGAAGACACAGAAATCCTCCTCATCAAAAACATGACTTTGATCTGCGTCCTCATCTGGACTCTCCTCTGCTGCTGCTTCACAGGTAAAGTCCAGAGAATCAAACTCCTCTCCTCTATCAACATCCGTCCCTCTGAAATGAAGCCCACAAAACCATGATGCTGCTTTATGTTTTTGTCTCTGTGTCCTCAGAGTCCAGAGGTCAGGTCACAGTGACTCAGCCTGGAGCAGTGAGCTCTGCTGTGGGAGGCTCCGTCTCCATCACATGCAGGACCAGTCAGAGGGTAGCAAGTGGGAACTGTTTAGCCTGGTACCAACAGAAAGATGAAGAAACTCCGAAAATGCTCATTTACTATGCTAACACTCAAGTATCAGGGATTCCAGCTCGTTTTACAGGCAGTGGATCAAACTCTGACTTCACTCTGACCATCAGTGGAGTCCAGACTGAAGATGCAGCAGTTTACTACTGTCAGAGTTGTCACAACATCAACAGTCAGTGGCTGTTCACACAGTGAAAAACGGTCGTACAAAAACCTCCCTCAGTCAGACTGAACAGAAACTGAAGTGACTGCTGCAGCTGGAAGCTACTGCAGAGACTGATACACTTCACTGAGGACACACACACACACACACACACACACACACACACACACACACACACATCTAGAGGACTGAACATTTCCTCATTATTGCTAAAATGAACCTGTATCAAAACAAGTATAATGAGAACAATAATCTCATTGTAGATCAAATTACTTTAACCTTCACACTGTCTCATCATTCATTTATACTCCATAATCCCACGTTCTGATCAAAAACAGCCAACTGGAGACAGCTGATGAAAAAAAGTCTTGGTCCTGATCTTTGATCTCAACTATTTCCAGTTTAAATCATCCAACAAATGTTTCCTCAAATCACACAATACATATTTTTTACATGTGCAAACTTATGAAGCTCAACTGGAGAAAATATATAAGTGACCTTAATGATATAAGTATATTAAGTTTATTAAGTTAATGTTAAAATGATCCTCACTCATACTTTCTGCTCACATTAATTCTAACTGTGTTGTCATATCACCACAAACTGAAGACATTATCATGTTGTACTGAATGAACGCAGATATTTGTGATAAAATTACACAAACAAATAGAAAATGTTTCATTAAATTCTAGCATTCATTTAATTTCATTAATTGTATTTTCATTTACCATCAACCTGACCTCAACAACTTCTTATTGTTTTTTTTTTTCATTACAAGAGCTCACCAATCTTGTTAGCAATATATTAAATTTTAGTCCCCTGGCCTTGATATTGTACTACTTCTTTGTTTTTGTGAAATTTCTTGGCTCCTTAGGTCCTTGTGTGCTCTCTATATTCAATAACTCATTGACATCTGGTCATGTCTCAGCTTATGTCAAACAAGCTGCTGTTCAACCACTTCTCAAAAACAAATTTTGACCCTTCTGTGTCCCACAACGACAGGACAATTTCCAACTTACCTTTTATAGCTAAGGTCTTAGAAAAAGTGGTTGCATGGTTTTCATCAGTTGCATTGAACAGAAACAGCTCTTTGCAGAGTCTCAGATGATCTGTTGATGCACGATGATGCAGGAAGATGTTCTGTTTTGGTTCTGTAAGATCTCAGTGCTGCTTGACTGAGAGGCTCAGGCAGTGTGTAGGTGTCTGTGGATCAGCTGTGTTGCATTGGACATGCCTCCTTTCAGGCAAGGTTAGGGGTTTAGGGTTTCCACCAGCTCACACTTTCTAAGCTCAGGTCCATTCTGTCCCTATCTGAGATGGAAACCATTATTCACATCTTTATTTCTTCATATCTTGTCCACTGTAATTCCCTTTTCTGCTGCCTGAACAAAACATCCTTTGACCATTTACAAATGGTCAAAATTGCTGCTATCAAGCTTTTAAACCAAGTCATCCAAAAGGATTCATGTAACACTAATTTCTTTACACTGGATTCCCTTCAAATTCAGTGTCCAATTCAAGATCCCTGTGATCATGTTTAGAGCCTTGCATGGTCAGGCTCCTGCCTACATTAAAGAGCTGCTGCAGCCCTGTTTTACCAGTTGGAATCTGAGGTCCTCTGATCATTGTTTGTTGGTTGTTCCACACCACAGGCTAAAAACAAAAGGACACTGTGTGTTTAATGTCCTCTAAAATTTGGAACGCTCTCCAGTTTGACTTGGACAGCTTTAAAAGGCAGCTCAAGGATGATTTGTTTCTTCTGCTTGATTTATTTTGCCTTGTTTTTAGCTTCATGTCTGCATTTGAAATCTGTAACTCTGCCTTTTATTTGCTTTTTTCTTTATTCCAAAGTACTTTGTGATGTCTGCTCATGAAAGATGCTATTCAAACAAACAAATGTTCTTATTTTCCATAGAGAGCCACTTTGCATCAGCAGCACCATGCTCCAGTGCTTTGGGAGAGTTTTATAGTCCTGAGAGTTGAAGACTGGATGACTGACAGCTGTCCTTCATGACAACAGAAGACACAGAAATCCTCCTCATCAAAAACATGACTTTGATCTGCGTCCTCATCTGGACTCTCCTCTGCTGCTGCTTCACAGGTAAAGTCCAGAGAATCAAACTCCTCTCCTCTATCAACATCCGTCCCTCTGAAATGAAGCCCACAAAACCATGACGCTGCTTTATGTTTTTGTCTCTGTGTCCTCAGAGTCCAGAGGTCAGTATACAGTGACTCAGTCTGGAGCAGTGAGCTCTGCTGTGGGAGGCTCCGTC
>JAWZSL010000171.1:0-63301 GCA_034769285.1 Lutjanus argentimaculatus
TAGTTAAAGTAGCAGTTTGTTGTCTTCAGTGTCAATATTAAGTAAAACTGTAATGAGTGTTGTGTGTCACTTTATGCAGTTTAATGATAACAGATAAATACTCAATCACTCCTCAGCAACCACCCATTAGTGCATTATATTTCACAAGGTATTATTATTATTATTATTTTGATATTACATATATTTATTATACCTTTAGCTCAGCTAAAGCCTAAACATATTGTATTTACATTAATAGCACTGCCACAAAATGAATTACAGAAACATGTTTGGTTTGTTTCAGATTCAGTGGTAATAACAATGAACACATTTTTTTTGATAGAGAACATGATTGAGATGTGACCCTCTTGTCTTTATATGAATAAATGACTTTCAGTTTTCATTCATGTGACAATGTGTTAAATTGTATACATAGAGTAAAACTAAAGTGGAAACAACCCTGCATGTATTGAATTGAAAGTGTGCGAGGTCACGCTTGAGCATAGTTCATTATTATCATAATTAACATTATCAGATCCTAATGTAAGTGTTAATTAATATACATAAATACATACAGAAAGTTTGGACACACATTTCATTTAGTGGTTTTTCTTTGGTCTAATAGGAAATGGTTAAGATTTATACCAACAGTTTGCAGAGCTGTAACCAAAGCAAAAGGTGACTAATTTGAAAAATCTAAAATATCAAAGAGCAAAAAACTTTTGCTAACCTGTAGGTCGATACGTGTGTTTAAGACAATGCATCAACAATAAAAACCAAAAACTCTTACACTGTCTTTTGCACTTGCAAGCAAAGATTTTAGAACAATGATGAATCCTTTGAGTGCAAGTACAGAAGACAGTGTGCAAGAGTCTAGTTCCTTTTTAAGAATCTAAAATATGAAACATGTTTTGCCTTGTTTTCATTTTGTTGCTGAATACATAATTCCATATCATTCCTGATTTCATAGTGTTGATTTCTCCAATACTACACTACAGTGTCTAAAAATAATAAAAATAAAGAAAAAACATTGAATGAGAGGATGTGCTTTGAAAGGAGCATGTCAGGAAGAGAAAAAGCAAGTGCCAATATATGTCATATGTATTGTCCTATGTCTCTAGGTCAGTTCAGTCATGTATAAAACAGTGTAAAATTTCCCACATTGTTCTTATGCGGTTGATATAAACAAATTCAAAATTCTACAAGAAGTTGGTGCTTTAAATTTGACATTTCTTCTTTCTTCTTCAGATTCCCTGTTCTTAAGTATGTAGCCATTATAAAAATGTGTCATATCTAATGCTTACAGACTGCACAGTAAACCCAACAGGTAATGCATTGTCCAAAACGATATAAGGAAAAAAAAAAATCCAAAAAATAGCTTCTCTATTGCGGTGAACATTAAAGTAATTCTTCGAGAAATTTCATATTGTGATATATTTATGCATATAAAACAATGTATACAGAGGGAACCCTTCCATCTGTTTTTCATTTATACATTCCCAAAACCGATTACAGTTTTCTATTCATGCTGAGGACTTAATTTCAAGTACCGTGCATAATCTCTCTACAGTATGTTGGTCTCACATGAACCAGGCTGCAGTATTTGAAGTGTAACAATGAGTTTAACAGATTTTCTAAACCATGGATAGAAAAAGGCATAGATCACAGGATTTAGACAAGAGTTTAAATAGTACAAGACCATTACAAAGGTCGAGGATGAAACATTGAGTAAGTTGTCCTGACCTGTAAGAGCAACACAATAATATGGGCAGAGACATATCAGAAACACAACCACAAGTACACCAAGAGTTCTGGCTGCTTTCATTTCAGATTTTTTAGCAGTTACTTTCACTGATTGCTGGAGTGTGACTGCTGCAACATGAGACCGCATGGCATGAGCCTGAGACACAGCCACCACAAATACTCTCATATACAAAACAACAATGACAGTAATGGGAACAATGAAGGAAAATGTAAGATCTGCAAGTCCAGCATTATAGTTAATGAAATATACACACTCTCCAACGCAGGTGTTATACCTACCTGGTTGTTTCAGGATATCATTCAGAATGAAACTTTGAAAGATTACAGAACATATCCAACACAGACAAACACAGACTTCAACTCTTTTTTGTGTGACTTTGGTGGGGTAATGCAGAGGATGACAAATAGCCACATAACGGTCAACTGATATGAGCACCAAGGTTCCTACTGAAGCAGAGGCAATAATGTAGTCTAGATACTGATACAGAGAACACATGAGGTCACCAAGGAACCAGCAGCCCTCTGTGAGCATAATTTGAAATACCATAATGAGGCCCACGAAGAAATCTGAAACAGCCAGAGAGTGGAGGAGGAGGTTGGTGGGGGTGTGGAGCTGCCTGGGAAGAGGAACAGCAAGATATTTATCATTATTTATATTACTCATTCACATAAAAGCAAATAGAGCAAACACGTTAATACAATGACATGACAGTTTATGATCAGACAATACTTTTTATTACTATCTACCAGTTTCATCAATGAATGAATGGCTACTTGAAATGGGAGATAGAGATGATGACCAGCAGGTTGAGAGCTGCAGTGATTAGAGAGATGAAGGACAGCAGAATGTAAGTCAGCATGGCTTCAGAGTAAGAACGCATTGACTTTGTGCAGGAAGTGTGAGGAGCTTTGGAAAGCAGAGTTCAGTTCCCTCCAGGGTGTCCATCACAACAGAGGAGAATCTGCTGAGCTCTGGCACTCTTTTAACTAAAGCTTCCTGTTATACAACTGATTTATTTCTATCATCCCTGCCCACCCCTCCTCCCTCCTCATCTTTGCTGCTTTTTTTCTCTCCATGGAGATTAAAGCACTATGCCTAACAGACTAGGGCTGGGGGTAAACGATTATTTTTAAAACGATTATTCAGGCGATTATTTTATCGAATAGTCGACTATTCTAACGACTAATTGGACGATTAATCTAACGATTATTTTTCTGTTGCACGATTAATAAAAACCATAATGTATCTCAAATAAATACCAAAAAATTCTTAATAAATTACTTTATTATACGACGTTTTTTCACAGCCAAACATCTTCTGCTTAACACAAAATAAAAGTGCTGTTATACAAAATGGAAGGCCTGTCAGTGTTTACTCTTTTACAGTACCAATAACTCTAGTTTAAAAGTTTTGAAAAAATACTAATTTGTAGTGCAAAACAAAACACTGTGCAGTGCACAGTATGGACATTCCTGAAAGTGTTTAACACAAAATAAAATCACACAAGACTTTAGCCAGCCCTGAAACAGAAACTGGTTGGAGGCTAGCAGGCTGGCGCCTTGCCAACTCAGAAACTGGAGCTGGCAGGAGACTCAGAGGTTTGTTGCTAAGCGAGGTTAAGTGAGGTTGGCAAACATTGTCAGGTTCTCAGTCATAAAACAGAAAGACCACAAACCATGGCTTTGACAAAAATATGGTTAATGTCACTGAAGCCTTCAGTGACTAAGCACAACCTCTCAGTACTAGAGAATATGTCTTTAAGCTCCTCTAAGACAGAGCTAGTGTCTCCTGGGTCCATATTATGGTCAGTTCATAAGAAATGGGAATGTGGGGGAATAGGTGGAGAAAAAGGCAGATTACCTGAGTGAGAACGAAAAATTAAGAGTTTCTTGTGGCATGGAGGATTCTGTTTTAAAGATCTCTGAATACTAAAGGTCAAACTGACCTGTAAGCTGACCTGCACATAAAGTAGATGAGACACGGATCACACTACATCTAACATATACGAAACATCCCCAAGTAAAGATGGGAATTATTTTAAGCAGTACTTGAGGAATTTCCACCACGATGCCAATCATAAATTTTGTTTTAGTTGAAAAGCATTGATTGATTGAGGTGACTGAATAGCTGAAGTGACTTTTTTCTATATAGCATTATAAAACACGAAATATATTTTCTACCATGTGTCGCTATTCAAATTGTGTCATTTACTGAAGGGGAAGGAGGACTAGCAGTTGTTTTAGGGGTTTTAGGTTGGTGTGTTACTGCAGGGTGTTTGTGTGTATTCGGAGCCATGGGCCTTCGAAGCAACAGCAGTTTGTTTTGGGGAGAAAATGCTGTTGGACAAATGGGCTTTCGGTCCAATTAGACATTTTTCAGATTTTTGAGGTTTCAGAATATTGGGCCATCAGAAGAATGATGTAGTGCCAGGAAAATTTGGTTAAATGAATACTATTTTTAAATGGTTTGTGTCGCTTATGTCTAATTAAAGTAGCAGTTTGTTGTCATCAATGTCAATATTAAGTAAAACTGGACTGAATCATGTGTGTCTCTCTATGCAGTTTAATGATAACAGATAAATACTCAATCACTCCTCAACAAATTTAGTGCACACATCTTTTGAAACGGTAGCCCTCAACACAATAACACCAGTCCCACCCTTTAGTGCATAATTCACGAGGCATGATTATTATTTTATTACATATATATTTATTATCATAGGCGTCGACTTGAGTTGAACATTGGGGGGTGTTTGCCAGATAATGACACATTTTCTATCTTGGGAAGAGAGGCACACTATCCCAGTGTTTGTGGGTTTCAAACCTGATCACTTAAAGGATAACTTCGGTATTTTTCAACCTGGGCCCTATTTCCCCATGTGTATGTGTGTGTATGATTGATAGGTACAACTTGTTTTAAAATTGGTTCAGTATTGAGGGAGGCGGATGCAGCCGGCAGCCGCTAAACGAGTTACAACGATATGAGGGCAAATACATCCCGTAAAAGTTTGTGCATTAAAAGTGCTTTTTTTTCGCCACAGTCCGGCTCAGATCGCCAGTGTAATCTCTGTCAACAGCATGCAAAGCGTCTCTCTTACCGTTCACTCAGTGACGACATCTCGCGGGATCTTTGCTTGTTGAAGAATGTCTTTGTTGCAGTGAGTGGGACAGCTGTTTTCTTGAGGTGTGTTTGGTGAAGTGTTACCCTGTTTATGACCAAAACTGTACCACTTATCACTATTCACCTTTATATTTAAATGACTGGACCCAGACAACTTTTTCCTTTGGAATAACAAAAAATATAAATTTACTTAAAGTTTAGTTGTACAAAAAAAAAAAAATACAAAACTGCCCTTTAAATTTAAATTAAAACAAAAACACAAATTAGACCCTTAACAAATAAATTAAACAATACAAATGTTTCTGTATCCTTTAGAAAATACCAGTAAACCAAATTACCTTAATCTAAATTATACCACAACACTGTAATATTACCCCAGACTTATCAACTCTCACTTGTTTCTGCTGTTCTATTCCCTAGAACAGTTAGCTTCAGATCACTTGCATACATTAACCTTTATCAACAAACGTGGGCCCACACACACACACACACACACACTCACACAAAATAAAAAATGTTGCAGGCCTGTGTGTTGTCCTTGCGCAGTGGGCCTTTTGAATCTTTATTGACAGAAGAAAGAATTGCAGATTCTCACCCCAGTTTAGCGTTGGGCCCGGGGTAGAAAAGCGGGGAAGTTCAAAAGATGAAAAAACGGCGCAAGGGTGAAAAAATCCACGTAGGAGCCCGGGGGCGCGTCCTCTGGAAACACACAGCAGCCTTGTGGGTCGCGCTGGGTACTTGCTCCCTGGTTTCCGAACATGGCGCCCTCCCTTGGCGTTCATCTCCCGGCATTGAAGCACACGAGCAAAAACAGTCATTTTAAACTCCCAGAATTTTCAGCATCGGATTGGAAAAACAGTCCAAAGCTGCATTATTCGCTTTTTAATTAAACTTTTCTGGCATCTACAATGAAAAAATTGTATCTCACCGGGGTTTTTCCTTTTTTCCCGTTTTGTCTCTCCTCCATTTTGCTTCGCTTTCTCTTTTCCCTCTTTTTTTTTGACCCCCCCCCCCAATGTTTTTTTTCCTCCCCTACAGCCATTTATCACGGGGGAATCTAACTGACAATACAGAACAATGAAACATGAAATGACTTTGACAAATTAAAACCCGCTATGCGGGTTTCAATTTACACTTCGTTTTTTAAATAATCATTTATGACAGTTTATTTTAATTATTGGAACAATTATTTTAAACCATTTACTCAACTATTACACAATACTTTTTCATAACCAAATTTAAATTTAATAACCGTTAACCATTCTTTTTTCTTTTAAACCAAATTTACTTTCAGTTTTAACACTTATTGTGTTATTTTATTGACTTTATTGGAAATTTAAATTTGTTTTTAACCGGCTTATTTTCCCACGGGCTACACAAGCAGAGGAACCCTGGGGAAATGTTCAAACCCATTTTTCTTCACGTTTAAACTTTTTGACATAGGGTAGATTAAAATGCCAGGGACTTTGGATCGAAGGGCTATTCGTCATTCAAACAGTTATAATAGGAAAATTTTCTAATTTATAAAATCAAAAAATGAAAATGTCAAAAGGGTTTTCCCCCAGGCCACCCCTTATTATACACAATTATAAACTAGCTGTTTTATCCCAAAATGTTCTTGCTTATGTGTTTATGCAGCAAACTCCTTTTCCTTTAGATGGGAAGCAAAGAAGGAAAGACTCAATGTAAATTACATGGACAAACAGCCGGACAAAACACACGGGGGTATATGTTAACACTAGCTTCGCAGCTCTGGGTAGCATAAATTTACTTACGAAAAATTTTGGGGGTGTTATAACTGTAACTGTGCTTTTTGAGTTATAGTATTGTAAAGTATATTTAAATTTTTAAATGACAAAATTTTGGTTTTAAATTCATGACAATTCAAACGGGATCAAAAGATAGTTGTCCTTGCGGTTCACTGCCTACACATTTTTTTCCAAAAAAAGGGCCCAAGGGGATCAAACGTGGGGTGATTTTGGCTTCAATAATGGGTTCCCCAACTTTTTATAATAAATTTCCAAAAACTTTTCCTAACTTTTTCCCTAATTGTGAACTACCAAATGAGAAAATATATTTAAAATTTAAATCCCACTGATTTTGAATTTACCCGGGACTGCTTCCCTCGGGCACCTTTCCGTGTTTCCCAAATGCCACAGCATTGGCACCCCTCTGCAGTAAAAATTCATAAAAAGGAAGGGAATAAGCGAAAGCAGTCCTTCTTTGTTTCTGCTGGATTGCAGCCAGGTGAGTAGAGGCAAGAAAGGCCACTTTCTGGTACAGCTCTTGTTCCCGATTTTTTTTTTGGACCCCAAACACCAGCCTGAGGTTGGATCTTTTTCCGTTTGTCTGTGCGGTTCTCAGAACCAGACTTGGTATTCGGTAGAAAGGGTTTGTGTGGCAAGGGACTTCATAGAGTTTTTTGAAACTTTCCCTCTCACCCAAGAAGTTTTTCATTTTGACTGATGGTTTGGGAGTTCGGTTTTAAACCTTTTTTGGGTCGTTAACACTAGAGGGGATGTTCTCGCTCCCACCCTTCCATTGTGTGGACTTGGGTTTCCCCTTTAGAGGGGTGTGTCTCAAGTTCCCCCCCTTTTCCTTTGGTTTGGGCCCTTGGGTTTAATTGGGTTTTTAACATGCCCCCTTAGGTGAAGACCACCAAGAGGTTTAATACCGGGAAACCCCGACATCAGTTGAACTGAAGAAGCTTCTTGGAGGCAAAATGTCTTCAAAAAACTCTATCAATCCGTTCCTACGAAAAACCCTTTTTAAAACTGTTCCAGTTTTGCCCAAAAAACCTTTTTAATGCCTCGGGTGTCACCCCCCCGTGACACAAAAGATGTATTATTTTACAGCAGTGATTCCCAAATTTTTTCCATACCCCACCCTTTCGGAACCCAAACAAAAGTTCCCCCCCCCCCCAAAAATTTTCAACAATTTTTAAAAAAAAAAAATTGGGAGGGAAAATTTAAAAAAAAAGAATTCAAAAGTTAAATTTTGCAAAAAAAGGTCAGTTGGATAAAACGCAAACCTTTTGTTTTTTCCCCCTACATAGACATTTTAATTCAGCTTTGTTTCACTCTTTTTTTCTCCCTGGTCTTTCACCCCCCCTTGCAATGGGCCCCCGCCCCCCAGTTTGGGAACCACTGCCCTTTCAGGGGGCCCAGTCAATATAAAGTAAGAAAAGGAAGAGAAAAGTTAAAAAAAAAAAATCCCAAAGATTTCTGATGGGCTTTTAAAATTTTTACCAAATTTTTTAAAAGCTTTTAAATTTTTGGGTTAAGCAACCCCCAAAAACTCCCCAAGTCCAAAGCAAAAAAATTTGTAGAACTTTACAAATTCAATATTAAAATAATTACAAATTTTTGTTTCCAATTAAAGAACCCCTTTGGGTTATTGCCCCCATTTGGATTTAAAAATATTTTACAGGCTTTGTTCAGACTGAATACATTGTGTACCTTAGGAAAAAAAGTGCGGAAAGAAAGGGAAAAGTGTTAAAGGAAAAAATTAATGCAAAGAGAGAAAAAATGTACTTACTTATACCCCCACAGACATCCTGCAGTTTTGGCCTTCTCCCCCCACTAAATTTTTCCCCTCTGCCCTTGCTGCCTGCATGGCTTCCTGATCTGTCTTCTGTTGATTTGGCGAACTGAAACATGGTTCTCCCCATTCTGGAACGGTCCCCCCTCGTATTTAAAAATACTGCAGATGGCTTGAAAAAGTTCATGTTCAGACGTATAGTTTGGCTTTGGTCCCCAAGAACAGCAGTTTTTGGTGTTTTTGGACTGTACAACATTTTTAGAAAACTTTTTTTGGCTGTTACAGTAGGAAACTGGGGCTGTCTTTGCTGATCCAAAAAACTGCCAAAAAAGGGTATTGTGATAGGTTTGAAGGTGTGGGGAGTGCCCTTTTTGAGGTTGGTGATGCTTTGGATATTCGAAAGGGCTGGAACGATGTGGGACGGAGACAGAGTGGACGCATACTGGTGGAGCGACGGATAGGGGGTGCTTTGGGGAATATTGTGGTTGTGGCGTGACGGGAAACTGAAGTTGGGACTGTGGCCAGGCGTTACAGGCTGTGCTGTGGCGGACAGGTAGAGATGACGGTAGGTGGGGGGTTGGTACACTGGCCCGGCGTTGGAGGTGGATGACATTGTAGTCCACAGAATTTGGGGGTGTCCCGTGCAGGGTTGGACTGACCCCTTGGGGTGGGTGGAAGGTTGTAGAATCTTTTAGCAGGCATTCTTTTTTTTATGTCCCTTTTTTGGGCCTTCTTGGCATCCACTTCTTGTCATGTTCCAATGAAATCCATTTTGGCTTGTAGAATTGTTTTCAGACCATCAGCAAGTACTTCCCTGGCTTTAGACCGAGGCAAGGATGGGTTTATAATTTTTTTTTTTGGTATCACAGACAGTAATTTTTTTTGCTGTGTATCCATCTTCAAAGGTCAAAAAAAAACGAGTAAAAAAAAAGGAGATTTTGAGTAAACCATAAAGGCTAAAAAAACAATCTTTCTTAAATATGACTATATCTTTTGGTCTCATTTCTAATCCTCTTAGACCTTACAAAGCTTTAAAAATTATCTCTTATTTTTGGTTTTTTCAACAAAAATTTAAAAAAATTTTCTTTTTGGATTTGCTTCAACTTTTTCACCTGCATCTCTTTTTGATTATGCACTCTTTTTCTATCTTTTCCTTTTTTTTTTTTCCTTTCATTATTTAATGATTTGCATTTTTTTTTTTTTTCACATTTTTATAGGCAGGTGCTGGAAATTTTTGCTGTAAAGCCCTTTGGCTCAATTTTTGTATTGAAAGGTCTATACAAAAAAATTTACATTTTTATTATTATTATTATTATTTTAAAATTAAATTTTTATTTTATTATTTAAAGTAAAAATCAATAAATGTCAGAAAGGGTAGGGTACAAAAAAAGGGTTTAAAGAACTGTGTGCAGGTGTGTTGGGTTTGGGGGGGTTTTTTTCACTTTTTAGTTTGTTCTATGTTTTTAGCAGGGGTTGTCAAAAACTATCAAAAAAGTATTGATATCAAACGCCGTATCCGTACATAATTGCAAAGTATCAATATGCAGTGGCGCCACCACAACACCCGTCCCAAATTGCGTGGTGGGTGATGGGTGGACAGGTGCGACGGGTGCGTGCTGTGCAGGGAGCTACCACAGGCAAAAAAAGGCCCCCGCTGTTTTCTTAAAAATCACGATTGAAGAAAAAAAAATTGTAACAAAAATATGGAGCCAATTCACCGAGGTACGAAAATAAAAAGGGCTGAAACGAAAAACATTTGTTCAGACCAGACCGTTTCTGGTTGTTTTTATTTTGGAGGGATTTTTTTGTTTTTTGTCATTGATGTTACTGTTCTGTCTTTATTTAAAAAAGATCATGCCTCTTAATTTTTTGCCGCGGTATCGAAAACGGTATCAAGTATTTTCCTGGTCAGGTGCTGGCAGTGGTCACATTCACACACTTTACGGCTGATGCTTCTTCGTCCATGTTAGCTGCAGCTGCCGTGGGGCATCTTTTAATCCAGTTTTAAGACACTTTTTATTGACTCGCGTTGTAAACACTGCTGCTTTTAAAGTGATTCTTCTAACTGGTTGGTTGATTTTAGACATCGGCGCGGAGGATTTTAAGAAGGCTGCTAGTACCGGCTTGTTTTTAGCCACGGTGCTAACCTGGACTTACCTCCGTGTGCTGGCACGGTGCTCAGTGTGGCTGTCTCCCAGCTCAGGCTGCAGGCATGCTGGCGGTGTGTGAGTCCTGCCTCCCCACCTTCTCCAAACTGAGGGAGAGCATCTCCGGGCTCCAGTCCGACCTCAAGGAGAGGGACAAAATCCTACTGGAGGCATCCGCTGTCGCCTTGACCAGGCGATACACGTCACCCGTCTGAAGTCCGAGGGAGACGGTCTGCGGGCCGATCTGCTGGACTTTTTCCACTGTCGCCACGTCCCAGGCGAAACACATCGCCCTCCTGAAGGCATCCAGCGCTGGTGATCAGAGCACGATGGCCACGAACGACACCACCCTGCCGTGGACCAGGTCCATCACCACCGAAACTCCGGCAACAGCACCAGCGGAGTCCCGCTGGCACCACCAGGGAGCCAAGCCCAAAGGAGCGGCTCCCTCTACCTCCTGCCTCCGCCCCACGGAGTCGCAGGATTTCATCGCTGAGGTCGGAGCAGGAGCCCCGGTGAGCTCAACTCCGCTCAAACCGAGGGAACCCTGGTCGGTGGTGGCCAGGGGCACTGGGGCTCATCCATCTCCCCCTCCTCCGCCTCCGGATCTGCCACTGGACAACAGGTACGACATCCTAAGCCTGCAGGACTTTCCTCCCGTGGGCGCTTGTTCCAGCTCACCTCCAGGTTCTGTCCGTCCAGCTGGCTCTCACCAGTCGAGAAACCGGGGTCAACTCGCCCGGCCTGACCCCTCCCAGCCATCCCGGTCAGGAGCAGCCACGGCCCGGCGCCACCATCCCCCAGCTCCTCTCCGCCACCGCCGCTCCTCCAGGTGGTCAGAGGCAGCCACTCAGGCGCAACGCACCCCCGCGGTGCTGGTGGTCGGGATCTCAATGGTCAGGCACGTGGCGGTGCACGACGGCCGGACCTTCTGCCACCCTGGTGCCCGTGTTACGGAGGTTACATCCTCCGCCCTGCAGCTGAGTGCACAGCACCCCTCGGCCTCCACGCTGGTCCTGGAGGCCGGCATCAATGACCTCAAATTCCAGCAGTCGGAGGTCCTCAAGCAGGACTTCATCTCCCTGGTGGACTGCCTGCTGGACATGGGGAAGCGGCTAATTATCTCAGGCCTGCTTCCCCCACCTTGCTACGGTGACGTCATCACCAGCCGCCTTCGCCAGCTGCACATGTGGCTGAAGGGATACTGCTTGGGCAACAGTATCCCCTTCGTTGACACTTTCGCTGCCTTTTTAAATAGACCCCATCTTTTTAAACAGGACGGCCTCCACCCAAACCAGGAGGGGTCTCGGCTTTTATCTGTTAACATTGACTTGACTGTCCGGTCCCGTACCACATCCACCTCCTGACTCACGGTTAAAGCACATGCACGCGGACACTCTGCCCCTCACTCGCACTCATGCCTACACTCACCCCCCACACGCTGCACCATACATACCTCTCCATCTCTACCCCCGTATCTGCCATCAGAAATCACAGGACATTCACTCCATTGAAACCATCATCTCACATAGACAGAAACCCAGGACTGCTTCTAGAGGCAGCAGTGCTTTTAACGTTCCCTTGAAAAGACATGACGAGCGCACGTTCAGCACGGACATAAAAATGGCTGTGCTGAACGTTGCGCTCTCTTTTAAACAAATCTTTTATAGTAAATGATTTAATTTTTAGATAGAAAACTAGATAGTATTCTCCTTACTGAGACATGGCTTGGCACTGATGCACGTGCTGTTCTCACAGAGGCCTGTCCACCAGATTTTAACTTTTTATTTTCTATGGGGGGGGCAGGAAAGGAGGTGGAACTGCTTCGATCACAAGGACCACAATGTCATCAAATGAAGTTTCTTTTAATAAGTATTCATCATTTGAGCATCATGCCTTTGTCTTCAGCAGCCCTCCTATTCTATGCATAACAGTTTACAGACCACCCCAGTACTCCACCTCTTTTATCAGCCAATTTTCTGAACTTTTATCAATCATTCACACTACATACAACAGGATTTTAATAACTGGTGATTTTAATCTACACATCAACAACACCTCGGACCCAGTGTCCAGAGAATTTTTAAACCTCCTTCACTGTTTGGATTTTAAACAACATGCCACGCAGCCGACCCACAGCAGAGGGCGCATCCTGGACCTGGTCATAACCTATGGCCTGTCCGTGGGTGTGTCCTCTGTTGTGGATCTGGCTGTGTCTGACCACTTTTGTGTGTTTTTTAACATCACCAGTTTTAACCAGCGGGGGGCCCCTGTGAGAACGGTGAGGAAACGCTACCTAACTCCTGAAGTGGCTGCAAATCTTATCCAGATTTTACAGAGCACTCCTGCAGAGATCTTACCAGCACCATGTGAGTTTATCGTTCATGATTTTAACAACAAACTGAAGTCAACACTGGACTCAGTGGCTCCACTTTTAACAAAAACGGTAAAAACAAAAGATCCACACCACCGTGGAGAAATGAAGAAATTAAAAAACTGAAAAGAACCTGCAGGAGTGCTGAGAGGAGGTGGAGAAAATCCAAGTTGACAGTTCACAATGAAATATTTCGTCAACACCTCAAAACCTACAATAACACAGTCAAACAAGCAAGAACTTCCCATTTCAAAAAACTAATCTCCGACAATAAAAATAACCCCAAATTTCTATTCTCCACAATTGAGCTTTTAACCAACGGTAATTTTAACAGGTCTCCTAAAACAACAACCGACACCCTTTGCGAAGCCTTTGCAGACCACTTCAGGAGTAAAATCGATGACATTAGATCCAGTCTTTTATCCTAACAAATTTTAACCACGAACACTCCTGGATCATTGTTTTCACCCGAGGAGACACTGGAGAGTTTTGTCCTGGTTGATGCGAGGACACTTGGTCGAGTTTTCTCCCAAGTAAAGCCCACAACCTGCCCTTTAGATCCAATTCCCACACCATTTTTTAAAACATTTTATGAATTTTTTGAGGAACAACTTTTATATATAGTGAACTGCTCTCTTCAGACGGGTGTCTTCCCCACCTCCTTTAAAACGGCGGTGGTGAGGCCCCTTCTGAAGAAGAGCAACTTAGACCCCACCATTCTTAATAATTATCGGCCTGTATCCAACTTACCATTTTTAAGTAAAATTTTAGAAAAACTGGTCTTTATCCAAGTAAATTATTTTTTAAAAACAATAATGCTTTGAAGAAGTATCAGTCTGGTTTTAGGATGAACCACAGCACAGAAACAGCCCTTTTAAAGATTTTAAATGACACCAGGTTAAACTTAGATAACCATAAACTCACAGTCTTGGTACTACTGGATGTAAGCGCTGCTCTCGACACAGTAGACCATTACATTTTACTAAACAGACTGAGGAACCTGGTCGGACACTCTGGCACCGTTTTAAACTGGTTCACCTCTTATCTCACAGACCGAGGCTTCTTTGTAAGTATGGATACTTGTTCCTCAAGAACACATAAGATTAAGTGTGGGGTTCCCCAGGGGTCAATTTTAGGCCCAATTCTTTTTAATCTCTATATACTTCCCCTGGGGGATGTCATCAGGAGGCACGGCATCAGTTTTCACAGCTATGCTGATGATACACAACTGTACATCGCCGTGTCTCCTGATGACACAGGGCCAATTAATTAATGCCCTTTTTAACTGCATTTTAGATATAAAATCATGGATGGCAGAGAATTTCCTGCAGCTCAACCAGGACAAAACAGAGGTTTTAGTCATTGGTCCTGAAGGCCAGAGAGAGAGACTTTTACCTAAATTATGAAATTTTAAACCATCACAATCTGTAAAAAATCTGGGCGTGATTTTTGACTCTGAGCTCAGTTTTATTCCACATATTAAAAACATAACAAAGGTAGGTTTTTACCACCTGAAGAATATAGCCAGAGTCTGCCCGTTTCTCTCTCAGGCCAGTACGGAGGTGCTGATGCATGCTTTTATCTCCTGTCAGCCAGACTATTGTAATGCCCTGCTCTCTGGTCTTCCCAAAAAGAGCACCTATAATCTTCAATTGTAACAGAACTCAGCCGCACGAGTGCTGACGAGGACCAGAGGGCGGGAGCACATCACACCAGTTTTAAAATCGCTGCATTGGCTCCCCGTCCGCTTCAGGATCGATTTGAAGGTTCTTTTATTAATTTTTAAATGTCTTAACGGTCTCGGGCCTTCTTATTTATCTGACCTATTTTTATTATATCAACCTTCACGGACCCTGAGGTCCTCCGGCACTGGCCTTTTAACCATTCCACAAATTAGATCTAGAACACACGGGGAGGCGGCTTTTTAGTTATTATGGTCCCCGACTGTGGAACAGCCTGCCACAGAACCTCAGGGCTGCAGAGACTGTTGATGTTTTTAAGAAGAGGCTTAAGACTCATCTTTTTAATCTGGCTTTTAACTGATCTTCTGCTATTTTAGTTTATCTTATTTATTTTACTTTAGCAAGCTTTTGATTCATCTCTTTTATTCATTTATTTATTTTTTTGATTATTTAAGGTTTACTTTGGAATATATTATTAATTTTACTGATTTTGTATACTTCTTACCTTATTTTATCATATTCTTGTTTTTATGGTTTTTCTTCAGTTTTAGCTCCAGTGTTTCCTCGTGGGGGTCTACCACACCGGGAGCAATGTCTGGCCTACCGGTGGGGGTGCCGTCCCGTGGAGGGCACTGGCCTGAGTGGCTGATGGGCTCCGCACCTTGGTGTGGGGCCTCCCATCTGCCCGGGCCGGAGTGGTCTCTGCAGCGGTGCTCCCGGTGGTCACAGGCCGTGGTCGCTCTCAGTGTGGATGGCCCCCACATGTGGCTTTGACCTCACCTTATGTCTCGGTGCCCAACCATGTCTCTCTAGTATTAGTCAGTGTGTGTGGGGATGTGTGTGTAGGTGTGCGTGTGCCCATGTATGTGTGTGCTTGTGTGAGTGGGTGTGTATATATATGCGTGTGTTTTGTGTATTCATGTGAGGGTGGGAGGGTGTGGGTCTTCGGTCTTGTGGTTTTCTTTGTTGTTTTTAGCCTCTGTGAGGCACTTTGTGTTACCGCCGTGTATGAAAAGTGCCATATAAATAAAATTTGATTTGATTTGGGTATCAGTATTGAGTTGGAAATTCTAGTATCATGACAACCCTTGTTGTTAGATGAAAATGTTGTATTTATATTTGAGCATTTTACTGTATTTAGCCTATTTCTGTTCTTGATGTTTTTGTCACCGGGTCTTACTTTGTCTCAATCTTTTTTTTAAGTAATAGGCTGCTGAAACAGTACAGTAAACTGTCAATACATTTTAAAGAATTAAATTCTAAAATCTGCAATCAAGTGGCAACAGAGTTTCTGCATGTAACAACAATTAGAGACCTATTTGCAATTTCATGCCTATACTGGAAAAAAAAAGTTATTTTTTCGATGAGAGAAATTTTTATTTTATTTTATTGAAATAACTGTTGTATCTTTAGTTCATTGATACAGTAATTCATATGGTTAAAAACATACAGTTAAAAGGAGTTAAATATATTAAAAGGATTAATGCATTTTCTGTAGTATTAGGAGTTAAATTGTGGGGTGGTTAATACAGACCGCAATGGTGGCAGTAATGTTCTATGCCAGAGTTAGAAGAAAATAAGGAGGCTGTTCTGAAGAAGAGAGAAAAAGTTATGCTAGCGCAAGAGGATGTAAACAGTTAAGTGCTGAGCCTTTGTCGATGTAATAATGCGCAGGTTTCCAAGTAAAGAGTAAACGGACAAAATTGTGATGTCCCGGCCATTTTTTGTAGAAGTTACAACTAAGTTCCCACATTTATTGGTGCCAAAACCCGGGAGCATAAGAAGATAAATGACAAGGACGAGCCGATAGCTGTAACTAGCTGACCAGCAACAAGTGCCGAGACAAAATGACGGAGCGTTTGCAAAGACTGAAACAGAAGTGAGGAATCATACGAGCCTCCGCGATGAAGTTACTGTGGACAATTGAAGAGGAAACGGTCACGGACAATGTGAGTTGTGACCGCTTAAGAGAGCTGCTGTCCATGTTGTCTGTCAAGGAAACAAATCTCCTGGAATTACAAAAGGAAATTGAAGAGGAGATACCGATGGACGAACTGGAAGCGGACATCGTAAAAGGTGTGGATTATGAGGACAACGTTAATCTCTGGAAGGCTCGTGCAACAAGGATAATTGAAAGAGAGGAGGCCAGCACGGCCGAGCGGAGCTCACCTCGGCTGAGCAATGTGAATACAAGTTCAAGCAGACTGACAAATAGGCCATCAGTAAAGTTGCCCAAGCTGCATATAAACAAATATGACAGAGAAATATCGATGTGGCATGAATTCTGGGATCAATTTGAGACTGCTATCAACGAGAATAGTGAGCTAAGCAAAACTGAAAAACTCACATACCTTAAATCATACTTGGTGGGTCCAGCAGCAAGAGCCATTGCAGGGATAAAAATAACAGACAGCAATTATGATGAAGCCATAGAAATGCTTAAGGAGAGATTTGGAAGAAAGGACCTAGTGGTGAGTGCACACATGACTAAACTGCTGAACCTGACTCCAGTCAGAAAATCTTCAGACATTGTGGCCTTGAGACGACTCTATGATGAGTGTGAAGTCCAGATTAGGAGCTTAGAGGCGCTAGGTGTGGTTTCAGCCACTTATGGAGGACTGCTGTGCCCCATATTGCTCCAAATGATCCCAGATGACCTCGCTCTTGCCTATACACGTGAAGCAGGTTCAGGTCATGAGATGAGGGTTACAGAGCTCATGGCTTTCCTGCAGCAGGAAGTTGAAAGCAGAGAGCGTGCCATACACCTAACCAAGGCAGGCAGCCTCCACAAGGAATTTCAACCGTCTAACCAGCACTGAGGTAAACCAGATTCGGGAAATGGGAAATACCAAAAAGCAAATTTGCCGTCAGCTGCAGCAGTCCATAGCAGCAGCTCAAACTCTCCCCAAGGGTGTTTATTCTGTGACAGTACAAGCTATAAATCAGAACTATGTACAGATAATACACTCAGCATATGCAAGGAAAAGTTGAAGAAAATGGGGAGGTGTTTCACATGCCTAGGACAACGGCATGTTGCCAAGTTCTGCAGAACCAAGGGAGTGTCATGCAGTGTCTGTGGACAGAGACACCACCCCACGATGTGTGATAAGGGCGAACAAACTGAACCCCAAAATAGTGCTCAAGAGACAACTGATGCTGTCATCTCTTCTGTAGCCCCCCACACAGTACGTCCAAGCACAGGAAAACACAGTCCTCCTGCAAACAGTAACAGTATGGGCTGAAGGAACCAAGGGGAAGAGGAAGGTGCGCTGTCTGATGGACGGAGGAAGTCAGCGGAGCTTTGTCCTGGAGAAACAGGTCAAGGCTTTGGGATTGCCAGCTGTAAAAAGGGAAACTTTAAAGCTCCACACCTTTGGCAGTGACAGCCCAGTAACAATGGAACGTAACATTGTGAAATTAATCCTGCAAAATAGCTGCAACAAAGGACAAATTCTTGAAATTGAACGCCACAAGTCACCTCTGCCATCATGCAGGTTCCTGGAGAACACATTCGGCAGCAGCTAGAAAAAAAGGGAATGACATCAGCAGATGTTTCAAGCTGCAGTGACGAAGAACTGGAACTGTCAGTATTAATAGGTGCTGACTACTACTGGAAAATAGTTTCTGGAAGAGTTGAAAGACTGTCAGAGTCCCTGGTTGCCATAGAAACCATATTTGGCTGGACAGTGCAAGGACCAGTATCTATGACAAGCATGAGCGAAGCTTCATGCATGGAGATTTGCACCGAGGAGACCATGCAGATGTCAAACCAGCTATGTGCATTCTGGGAAATAGAGTCTTTAGGTATATCAAGCAAAGGTGAAGAACAAGCTGAGGACCTTGAAGCTCAACAACATTTTGACAGGTCAGTCAGCTACAAAAACAGACGATATGAAGTGAAATTACCATGGCAACAAGATACACCAGAACTCCCAGACAATCTGAGAATTGCACGGAAGAGATTTGAAGGTCTGAAAAGAAAACTGAAAACTGATGTGACACTATTCAAGAGGTACAATGATGTGATCGAGGATTATCTTCAACAAGGAATATATGAAGGTGTCCCAGAGACCAAAACCACAGACAGAACTGAAAATAGCAATGTCAAGTACTACCTCCCTCACCATGCTGTGATCAGAGAGGACAAGGCAACAACCAAATTGAGAGTTGTTTTCGATGCTTCTGCACATGAGGATGGTTGCCCATCTCTCAATGACTGTCTGCTCACTGGACCGAACCTGAACCCAGACCTCCTACCCATCCTAGTCAGGTTCAGGCTGCATCCCATTGCATTTATGGCAGACATCACAAAGGCATTCCTTCAGATATCTATTGCAGAAGAGGACAGAGATGCCTTGAGGTTCCTGTGGCTCACAGGACCCCCTGAATCTGGGGACGCCAAAGCACACACACTGAGAATGACCCGTGTGGTGTTTGGGGTGTCATCGAGCCCATTTTTGCTTGCAGCCACGATCAGGAAACACCTGGAAAAATACCAGACAAGACATCCACAGGCTGTTAACATTCTAAAGGACTCTCTGTATGTTGATGACTTTATTGCCAGTTCTAGGGATGTTGAAGATGCTTATGCATTAACCACAAGTGCGAGGGAAATCTTGTCTGCTGCTGGCATGAACCTCTGTAAGTGGACCACAAATTCTTCTGAACTGAAGGCCAAGTGGCAGCAAGGAGACTTTGACTTCACCTTGGAGCCTGAAGCACATGGCTGTGTGTTAAAGGTGCTCGGTCTAGTATGGAGACCAGAGACTGATGATTTCGTCTTTGACCTCAAACACCTTATGAACATTTTCAGAGAAAGGGAAAACACAAAGAGAAGTGTCCTGCGGTCATCAGCTAAAATATCTGACCCCATGGGATTCTTGACACCATTTACAATAAGGGTGAAATGCCTCTTCCAAGACATGTGGCAAAGGGGCATCAGCTGGGACGAGGAGCTGCCAGACGATTTCTCCCAAAGGTGGCAGCAGTGGTGTATGGAGCTTCTTCAGCTCCATCAGATCATCATTCCCAGGTGGTATGGAACTGAAAACCTGCAAAATGGACGAGGCCAAGTCCTTCATGTGTTCAGTGATGCAAGTGAGAAGACCTATGGTGTGGTTGCTTATCTCCAAGGACAGTCAGCTGAGGGAGAAACTGTCACCAGGCTGGTCATATCCAAGTCAAGAGTGGCACCTGTTAAGAAACTCACTCTGCCACGTCTCGAGCTAATGGGAGCTCTGATTGCAGCAAGAATGGGCAGCAACCTGTTAAAAGTGATGAACATGCAACTAAACCAAATCCGCATGTGGTCAGACTCCATGATAGTCATTCAGTGGATTTGCAGCTCGGCGCATAGATGGCAGCAGTTTGTTGCTAACAGAGTGACAGAGATACAGTCACTGACCGCACCTGAAGTCTGGTCCCATTGTAGTGGGAAACTCAACCCAGCTGATCTCACCACAAGAGGTCAGGCAGCTTCAAAACTGAAAGAAGAGGAGCTCTGGTGGTCAGGGCCACCATTTTCGAGTTCAACAGTGCAGCCAGAGCTTTCAGATGAAGAACTCTGTGAAGATGATATAAAGGCTGAGCTTAGGCCGAATCACGTCACAGTCCAGCTGAGTAACACAGAACAGGCATCGTCAGATCCATTATTAAAGTTGGAGAACTACAGTAAGCTGAAAACTGTGTTCAGAGTCACAGCCTGGATAAAAAGATTCATTCACAACTCCCACACAAGTGAAAGAAAACAAGGAGAGCTGACAGCCGAGGAGCTGGCTGAAGCTGAAAGATACTGGACTCTGGAGGCACAAATTCAAGGTTTCCTGAGGGAATTAAGCGAACTAAGAGCCGAAAAGGACATTCACAAAGACTCAAAAATCAGAGACTTGAAACCGTTTCTTGACAAAAATGGTTTGATCTCTGTGGGTGGGAGGCTGCAACATTCAGACATGAGCTTTAGCGAACAGCATCCATGTATCTTGCCTTCCAATCACAGGCTCTCTGAAATGCTGATCAAACACAGTCATGAACAAGTACTGCACTCAGGTATGAGAGACACTTTAGTGCAACTAAGAGACAAGTATTGGATTCCTCAAGCCCGACAAATGGCAAAAAGGATAATTGCAGCTTGCACTATTTGTAAAAGATTCAGAGTAAGGGCCATGCAGCAGGTGACAGCACCCCTGCCAAGAGATCGGATCACAGAGTCACCTCCCTTTGAAGTTGTCGGAGTGGACTTTGCAGGTCCACTCTATATGAAGACAAAAAACTCAGTGGAAAAAGCATACATAGCATTGTTCACCTGCGCTGTGGACCCGTGCAGGATTGTTTATTCAGACAATGCCCGAACCTTCAAACGAGCTGATTGGGACCTCAGAGCACTCTGGGAAGCTATGAAGGAGCCTGAGCTGTTAAGGCACTTCGCTGAAAGGGGCATAACATGGAAGTACATTGCAGAACGAGCAGCTTGGTGGTGGGGGGGGGGGGGGGGGGGGGGGGGGGGGGGGGGTTGGGAGAGGCTGGTCCGATCAGTAAAGACATGTCTGAGAAAAGTGATGGGGAGAGCCTCACTGAGCTTTGAAGAGCTAACATCTCTACTAGCAGAGGCAGAAGCAACAATAAACTCAAGACCAATCACTTTTGTCTACAATGAAGAACCTCAGCCTCTCACACCAGCTCACTTTCTAATTGGAAAGCGGCTCTCCTCCTTGCCCCCTAAGCCCTTTCATGCTGTCAGCCAAACTTCCAACTCCAGCCAAGAGGAGCTAACCCGGAGATGGAAATATCGCCAGCGCCTTCTCAATGACTTTTGGACCCGCTGGAAGAGGGAGTACTTACTGGAGCTGAGGTCTGCTCATACAAGTAAGACCCCACACTCTACCCCTTTAAAGGACCGTGATCTGGTCCTCATTGGAGACGACAAGACCCACGCCAGATGTGGAAAATTGGGATGATCAAGGAACTGTTCTCAGGAAGAGATGGACTTGTGAGATCCTGCGCTGTGCGCACATTGGACAAGACGACATTAAGAAGACCAGTTCAACTGCTATATCCTTTGGAGATTTAACTGCACGAACTGTCTTCATGGGGGGCAGGATGTTGTATCTTTAGTTCATTGATACAGTAATTCATATGGTTAAAAACATACAGTTAAAAGGAGTTAAATATATTAAAAGGATTAATGCATTTTCTGTAGTATTAGGAGTTAAATTGTGGGGTGGTTAATACAGACCGGAAGGTCGCAGTAATGTTCTATGCCAGAGTTAGAAGAAAATAAGGAGGCTGTTCTGAAGAAGAGAGAAAAAGTTAGAGTTATCGCAAGAGGATGTAAACAGTGAAGTGCTGAGCCTTTGTCGATGTAATAATGCGCAGGTTTCCAAGTAAAGAATAAACGGACAAAATCGCCATTTTTTGTAGAAGTTACAACTAAGTTCCCACAATGACATTTTTAAATCAATGTCCCAGCTCCAAATGTAGTGATAATTTGACCAATAGAGTTGCAAAATTCTGTCAGTAAAACAAACACAGTTTCAAGTGAGGGTTACGCTCCCTTTTCTTGACATTTCTTTAAAAAAAATCTTGTAAATCAATATTTGTGCTTCAAGCTGCCAATATATTGATAATAATAATCCCAGTGATAAGAGACCAGAGACTGTCGAAGATTTTGGTTATTATAGTGTCCAAAGTAAGTTATAAATAACAATCACTTTAAAAATTAGCTAAGCCGTGTAGTAAAATAATAACTCAATTACCATCTCGGTCATCTCTGGATGAGCTGGGGTCTGGTTCATAAAAACTCATCTTCTTCGGTGGGTTTCACACTCTTTTGGGCATCTCTTTTTTATTATTTCCTGCTGGGCCATTCATTCTGTTAAATACATTTTAATTATTTAAAAGGTGGTTCAATGTCTTATTTAGTTTTACCATGTCATTATATCTCATAATTTGGTACAGCAACTTGTTGATATCTTTGGATACACAGATTGTGTTAATTTAACCATATCAGACCACTCAAGAACTGAAAAACATGATCTAAAATCCACCAGACCAACCACAGTAAGACACAGAGATATTAAAGGAACGTCACAGTAAAAATCCAGGCTGTGACTTGATGTTTGGAGATTTCTGTAAGAATTGCACTTTTCTGGGACAAGTTGTTGGGCTCTTCTGTTCTGGAAACTGCTCCTAAACCCCTGTTTATTGATAACATATCTTGGAAAGATGCACCTTCTCAATTCCCTACGTCTCGAGTTTATAATGTTAATAGGGTGACCATATTTTCATTTTCCAAAAAAAAGAGGACACTCGGCTCTGTCTCGAGATACTTAAATGATACTCAAAGTTTACTCAAAGATGCCTTATAACTTTAATATATTTAAAGTATGCCTCCTCTGTATGGATAGAAAATTCAGTTATACAACAAAATAACCTCTCTCTATAACCAAAAACACAAATTCAGATAGGCTTCTCAGAGGTTATTCAACATGCTTTATTATGCCAAAAATAATCTCCCTTTAACAAGTCTCAGTGGTACAAAACTAAATTTGAAATCTCTGGAATGAAATAATGATAGAAATAATGCCTCTTCTGTATTAGAAAATCATTTTAACAAAATATCTCGTACTATCTTTTCAATGTAATAATGTAAATAGTAAACAGTAGCCCCACAGAGGTATTACTTTAACAAACAGAAAATATTACTTCAATCTTTAGGGGTTTTTTTCTGTGTTTCTGTGAACTTTTGGCACCTTTATTTGACACGGAAACATACGTGCCAGCTTTGCATACAGTGCACTTCGGCTCCCATTTGTCCCGACTGGGACGGTAAGTTGGGAATTTATTCTAACAGTAGTAGAGTAGAGTAGTAGAGCCACCCACAAAGCAGCCTCTCCAGACGTCACACGCAACAAAGTGCCGCATTTTGTGCAAAGCGCCAGTCAATTTAAGTACATGCTTTATGGTCCTGTGAAAAACAATGAAAACAGACGAATGTATAAAACCCCCCAGACGCCCCAGGCAAGACGTGAAAAGTGGATATGTTCAGGCAAAAGAGTACGTTTGGTCACCCTAATGTTAAGTTAGTTGCATGAAGCTAGAGAAAATGGGTCTCACTACAATGAGACCACAAAGTTTTCCAGTCATACACAATTTAAGTAACTCCAAGACTGTCTAGGGCCCACTGTTTGTAGAAATAATAATCCCAAAGTTCATATTTTTACATAAAGATGTGTTACTGCAGTAAGTTAACAGTTAACGTTAGCTAACCTTAACAAGTTCATGGCATGGCCTCGCTAGCTAGCTTCACTATTTGCCACATATGCCGACCAGTTTCTTCAAAAAGTATCAGAACCAACATAAACACTCGCCATCTGAATTTTACCAACTTTTTCCCAAATTGCGTTTGACAAGGATGTTGTTTACCTTCTTTTTCATCCTGCAACGGTTTCTTTCTCCATTCTTCCTGCCCGCAACTCCATACATTAACTTAACGTACAACTTAACGTCGTTAAGTCAGCCCCCTGTTGTGAATTAACCAATGACGATGCAGCATTTGTGACTGATGGCGCTGTCTTCCAATGAAATGTTGACATTGGGGCTGCATCATCTACAGGGTTCAAAGTTCACAGTGTTTTTGCGCCAAATGCAGCTCATTGATGTATAAAGAAAACAAAGATGCAGCATCTATAAGCGGTGGTTTTTAGTAAGACAATAAATTTACCTAATTTTCTTCATAAGTTGAGTTTATTTTAGTTAGCTTTGTAAACGTACAATACATTTTCAGTTAGTTCTTGAGTTTTGTAAAGCCTCGTTTATATTTTTATTTCAGTTAACTGAAATGATCTTTTACACCTTCATTATTTCAATATCATATTATTTCTTTTCATTAACTATAAAAACCTTATAATATTCCAATAATGAAATGATTGGAAAGATAAGTGATTATTATATGCCAGTAAGAGTTTTCCTTTGTGCATTTAAAAAAATGTGAAATCAGTGTACCGACAGTACCAGCTTATAAATGATAAATGATCATTTTCATTATGATTATGATTTAGTCAACTTTATGTTAATCAATTTCTCTTTAATAGGAAAGGTTGCACATGTATATAATTATTCAATTACTGTAATGCTTTTCAGTCTGAATAAATTGCATATCATATTTTGTGCACCACTATATGCAAACTCATATGTATGAACTATCTGTGCCTTTTTTCTGTAATCCCAAGGTTCATTGTCCCTGCAGCTCCATTTCTGACACCAGTCAAGCATGAATATTGCTCTTCCTTTACATATATATATGTATATTTATATATATATATATATACACATATATATATATATATATATATATATATACACACACACACATACATACATATATATTTATATATATGTGTATATATATATTTATATATATGTATATATATATATATATATATAATATATATATATATATATATATATATATATATATGTGTATATACATATATACATACATATATATCACTTTAGGCCTTAACATGAGAAGATACATACATCTGAATATACTAGACTGACTCTATTAATGGTCTGAGTTTTTGGCAGTTAAACTTTGATACAGCTGAAATGTTGAAATTGTAACTTCATTGCTCTCAAGTTACCAATAAATTGCTGTTGTTTTTATTTTACAATGTGTTTTATGTGGTTCATTAAAAAAAAACAAATTACGTGCAGTGGAATACTTAAAATTATTCATAGAAAATATAATTAATATAAAAGCAGAGGGTCTTTGCAGCCAACAATCATAGATTTTCAATCAGTTCATTCTGCATACAATAATACATAATAAAAAAAATCATGTGGATTACAATAAAGTCAACATGATATCAGATGATAAGAAACAACCAAAACATTTATCTAAGTCTGAGAATTCAATGAGTGCTTGTGGAGAGCTCTTCACTTGCTCTGTCTGACTTTCTGAAAGGACCATTTCAGGAACAGAAAAGGCAAGTGACAGACAAAGTAAGTCTAGACACCCACATGTGTTGTCATATGTCTGCAAGTCAATTCAGTCATTTATAAAACAGTGTACAATTTCCTACACTATTCTTCTAACGTTGATGAAACAGCTTTAAAATACTATATGTTGGAACTTTAAACTTGCAGTTTCTTTTCAAATTCACTGTGCTTAGGTACCAGCACAAGAAAAAATGATTGTCCTAATACTTACAGACTGTACAGTAAACCATAAAAGTGGTGCTTTGGTAAAAACAAATGAAAATGAACAAATCCTGAGTCACTTCAGTGTCGCATTGAAAATGAAAGTCATTCTTAAAGGTATGGTATTGCAAGACATTTATGATCTGCATATAAAATGTTTTATACAAAGGAACCCAAACTCTAACATCTATTATTCAATTATTAATCAAGTACAGTTTTCTATTCATGCTGAGGACCTAATTTCAGGCATCATACATAATCTCTCTACTGTATGTTGGTCTCACAGGAGTCAGGCTGCAGTACTTGAAGTGTAACAATGAGTTTAACAGATTTTCTAAACCATGGATAGAAAAAGGCATAGATCACAGGGTTTAGACAAGAGTTAAAATAGTACAAGAATATAACAAAGGTGGCAGATGAAATATTGAGTAAGCTGTCCTGACCTGTAAGAGCAAAACAATAATATGGGCAGAGACATATTAGAAACACAACCACAAGTACACCAAGAGTCCTGGCTGCTTTCATTTCAGATTTTTTAGCAGTTACTTTCACTGATTGCTGGATTGTGATTGTTGCAACATGAGAACGCATAGCACGAGCCTGAGACACAGCCACCACAAATACTCTCATATACAAAACAACAATGACAGTAATGGGAACAATGAAGGAAAATGTAAGATCTATAAGTCCAGCAATGTAGTTAATAAAAAGTATACACTCTCCAATGCAGGTGTTATACCTACCTGGTTGTTTCAGGATATCACTCAGAATGAAACTTTGAAAGATTACAGAACATATCCAACACAGACAAACACAGACTTCAACTCTCTTTTGTGTGATTTTTTGTTGGGTAATGCAGAGGATGACAAATAGCCACATAACGGTCAATTGATATGAGCACCATGGTTCCTACTGAGGCAGAGGAAATAATGTAGCCTAGATACTGATACAGAGCACAAATGAGGTCACCAAGGAACCAGCAGCCATCTATGAAATGAATTGGAGAGAGGCTCACAAAGAAGTCTGAGACAGCCAGAGAGAGGAGGAGGACGTTGGTGGGGGTGTGGAGCTGCCTGGAAGAAAACCAGCAATGTCATTATTTATCAGAACAATTATCATTCAAATAAATTTTAAACACAGTAACATAACTTGGGCAAATCCCTCTGTTTCTCACAGTTTTACAACCAGACACTACTTTCATTACTATCTACCAGTTTCAGAAATGAATGAAATATTTGGCTACTTAAAGTGGGAGATGGAGATGATGACCAGCAGGTTAAGAGCTGTAGTGATCAGAGCAATGGAAGACAGCAGAATGTAAATCAGCATGGTCTCAAAGTGAGGCCGTGTTGGCTTCATACAGGAGGCATTGAGGAGTTGTGGAAAGCAGAGTTCAGATCCCTCCAAGGTCTCCATCGCTGGAGCGAGGAAAAGCCGCTGAGCTCTAGCAGCGTTTTATAATCCCTGTTCTCCCCTCCTTCCTCCTCCCCTCTGCTGCACTTTTTTCCTCCATAGAGATTAAAGCACTATGCCTTTTTTACTCATTCTCCTCAGTGTTGGCAACTTTGGCTTATGTCCACCTTTGCCCGTCTGCTGTATGTCCCTGGTCACAGTTAGCTGAGCTAAAGCTGTAAATGTTGCTATTTTTGGGAACACAGTCTCCCCCATATAAATGTTATAGTTTAATTAACTTAGCAGTTAAAAATCCCATTCAGAGCACATGACTTTTGTCTATCGGTTTCAGTGTGTCTGGGGAAAATTGGGGTGTGTTATTGAGAGTTAGCTGTTGATTTAAATTGTGCTGTCTCTCACCAGTAGGTTCACTCAGCTAATTGAGAGTCTCCTCGAGTTTGGAAGTTTTCTTCAGTGCAATGTTTTTGACTAAAACAGCACAAAATACCAAAGAACTAAAAAACAAAACAGAACAAAATTTCAAAAGGCATTTTATTTCAATAAATTCTGAAACTGTTAAGGCCTGCCTCAAAAGTGGGACCATTCCAGAGGCCAGTGGTGAAGACAGAATTTCTCTGGAGACCAATAGCAAAGGCAGGGCTGTTGTAGAATTTGGGGAGCGAAGGCTGGGCCCCACTGGAGGTGGATGACAAGGCCAGAGAACAGGAAAGGAAAGCCCTCCCTTGGGGTGCAGAACCAGAACCTGACATTGAAGATGAGGAGGAGGCTGGCAACAGGGTTACAGTGCTGGAGGGCAGCAACCGAGCTGCAGGGCTGTCTGCTGCAGCACCAATGGGTTGTGGCATCTCAGCAACTGTAGACTGCTGCAGCTCAAAAGGAACAGGTGACTGATGCATCTCAGGAGCAATAGGCTGCTGCAGCACAGGAACCAGTTACAACTGCAAATCAGGAACGGCAGCAACTCGGGAACAGGTGACTGCTGCAGCTCACCAGGGGCAGGAGATTGTTGCAGCTCAGCAGATTTCAGACAAATTTTATTATCCCAAGTGGGAAACTTGACTTGCATTCAGGGCACAAGATAAAAAACAGCATGAACAAAAACAGCACGTAAGAGAGTAATATGTGACATATTGTGTCAAAATGATGGATAGGTTTTTTATGCAAATACGTGATTTAATTTCGAGTGCAGAGTGTTCCAGACCGTGTTGGCCACTGGATGTATGGGAGGAGAAGATGGAGGAGATGGCGGAAAAAAATCACCAACCTCTTCTACAGCTGCCGCAGTTGGAAAGACGCTCTTTCAGTGAGGCCAACCCTGTCCTTCTAGGCCACACCTCCGGCCCCAGCCCTTCACGCCCCTCTACGTCATAACCTCACCTCCAACTACCTGCCCCCTCCAGCTACGCGTTATAAAGACGCGTAGCTACACCGTCCCATCCCATCATTCAAAGAAGAAAAAAAGCAGAGGACTATGTACAAGATGAGTAAGGCCGACCATATTCGCCTGACTAGGCTCTGGAAGATGGACCTTGGGGCGGAGGAAGCTCCAGTCCCCAACAGCTAATCTTCATCCATGTCTGAAAATAAAGTAGAATCCACGGCTGACTCTCCCCAGGGCCGAGGCTCTCCCACCCCTCAAGTCTCACCCTGCGATTCTTCTGACTCTGGTCATTCAGACAGCGAGGCCGAGGACCGTCTGACCCCGCTACCGTCAACGTCGTCCCAGCCATCCACATTCTGGTCCGACATTCCAGGCCTGGCTCTTCCTCCCGTTGCCGCGAAAGAACCCGCCGGACCGGAGGATGCGGTCGACGGCTGGGTGCCATCGATAGTCATCAACGTGATCAAAGCGGCAGTGTACCATCTGCTCAACCTGACTCTCCGTGAAGTACCGGCGTGAAAGCTGCTACGGGTGCAAGATCAACCACCCCAGCCAGAGACAACACGTGTGTCTGCAGGTGGTGGAGGACAATTTTTACGAGGATAACTTTTACTGGCTGATGCGCAAGCTCATCACCCCTCGTTTCGTTCCCTCCATTCAATGACTGCTGATTCAACGCTGGTTCAAAGTTGATGATGGGAAAGTCCGAGCCGTGGCGGAGACTCTCCTGCATGAGCTGAGATCGGAGAAAAGAGTCACGGACCCCATCACCGACATGTACGACAATCTGATCGGGCAGGACATGGTGAAAATCGGACAACTGCGGAGAGTGAGTACTGGAAGAGTTCTTAACCTTGTTTTTCTCTTCTGCTGAAAAATGGGAAATATCTGGAGGAAACCCGACAGTCGCCTGATTATCGGTCTGTTGATAGACCTTTTGGACCGGATGATTCAAAACAGAGTTTTACCGGACACTTCTGCTTTTTCTAATATGACAGAAATCAAATGGTTGGAAAACATTTTAAACATGATCCGCTCCCACCCTTCCTTGGATCTTTTACCCTGGGAAGTCATCATACAAAACACCCAGAGTATGGACAATCCTTGTTTGTCAGAAACTTTTTAAAAAATTGCTACCGAATGGACTAAAGACTCTGTGGAGGTTAACGTCTTTCATTTATTCAGTATTTACGCTATGTTTCTGAATGTTGTCAGTTACCGACTGCAAAACAACCTACCTCTACCTATTTGGCTAGAATTGAAAAGATTGCACGATGTTTTAGAAACTGTTTTTGATTACTCTCTTTTAGACCAAACTTTAACAGTAATAAAACGTAGTTCTTTTGATTAGCCTTTTTAGAAAATGTTTTTTAGAAAATGAAGTTAGATTAGACCAATGTTTTTTCATGACCGTATTCTCTTTTATTAGCCTTTTTAGTAAATGATGATGATGATGTTTTTCGAAAATAATTATGTTTTTAGAAAATTATTGTGCCGATGTATTTGTCTGTTTTTGTGTGTGTGTATAAATAAAGAAGCTCATTTTCTCTGCCGCTGTTTCGTCTGTTTTGTCTGTATCAATAAAGTTTAGACACAAATAAAGTTTAGACGCAAATAAATAAAATCTCTCGCCGGTGTTGGGGTCAGTCAGACCTGGGGGGTTTAAAAAGCAGGATGAGAAACGGGTGATGAAAAAAGTGTATTATAATTCGGCTCATCCGGGTAGTTTCGGAGGAGCAGAACAACTCTGCTGGGGTGTGGAAGATGAGATGGGTAAAAAAATCAGGTTGGAGAATGTACAAGATTTTTTATCAGAGCAGGATGCCTATACTTTGCATAAACGGGCCAGAATACATTTTCTCAGAAACAGTTTTTGTTACAAGGCCTTTAAACCAATTTGTCCAAGGTGTCCGACAGCATTCCCCGTATGCCTCCCATTTACAAAAGATTCAAGATTACGACGGAGAAACCTATCGCGGGCTCGTTTTATGAAGCGGAGCTGCAAAAAGTCAAAATGGCCAGGGACAGGATGTTTCAAGTAGAAAAAAATATTAAAACGGCGAGTGGTCACGGGTGAAAAACAGGTTTTAGTACGATGGAAAAACTGTCCGGAAAAGTTTAACAGCTGGGTCAAGGCCTCAGACGTCATAGATGTATAAAAGCCGTGTACAGAGAGGCAGCGGCGTTTATTTCCCCTGGTCCATCATGGAACCAGCAATTAGCCAGGGTTTTTACGTCACCCTACTTTCCAACGCTAGTAAGGAATTGTTTAAAAACAACACCAGTTCTAGTTATACAGTGGATTTGGCTAAACCTATTGAACTAATCGGCAATTGGGTGGTGGGCATCTGTGAAATCATCTACCCCCGCACCTAGTGTATAATTTACCTCCGGACGCTGGCTACTTTGAAATAAACAAAACAAGTGATGAACTGCAGCTGCTAATCAGCGTAAAATTTAGTCGAGGAGGATATTTTGACCACCCCAAAGAGATTCTCAATCAACTTCTTCCGGCGCTTAGAAAGTACGACCCCTTGGCCGACGCTACTTTCAACGGTGTGACCAGATGCATCGACTTCAAAGGCGACGGTGCTTACAAAATCTGCACGTATCCCCCTTTGGCCTACATGCTAGGATTAAAAGCTAATGAGTGGTGGACCGTTTCCAAATGTTCAACACCCTATCCCTGCGATCTCAGCGCGACGATATATAATCTGTTTGTGTACACGACATCATTCAGTATCAAGTGGTCGGTGACAGCTACTCGCTGCTGCTGGGCATGGTGAACGTCAAAGGTGATTTTGGAGACGTCATAAGCATTAGGTACCATACCATCTGTACATTAAAACCATACACATTGAAATTAAAACAGACCGTAACAGGTGAGTGGACTTTGTGTTTGGCAAGAGTATCATCAAGCTTCATTTCAAACCCACACAGAATCCTTTGTAACGAGCCATGGCTTAGCTACGCTGGAAAGAAGATCCTCGTCACTTTGTCACTTATTACGAAGGTCAAGTGGGGGGTGCTCTATCCGGTTTTTACAGAGCTCCCATCATGTACGGGTGAGGCATAGGATAGATTTTTTCAAAATTGTTTTGCTTTGTGTCCCTGCTGCTGAAAAAAAGGCTTCGCCATGGCTAAACCGCATCTCAAAACAGCCGCTACCGACTTCAGTACTGACGTGGTCAACCAAACGGTGGGAAAACTGGTGAATAAACAGAATCAAGGGGGCTCTGGAGGTATTATGGTCTTATCACATAGAACGAGGAAGCGCCCGCCAAGTGAATGGGTTTTCACTCCCTCTAAAAAACGAGCAGCGCGTCGAAGGAGCAAATCAGTAGGGAGCAGCAGGCCCAAGAGGAAGAAGTCTGCCCGCAGCTCCGATATATTTTAACCTAACCGAAGACACCAGAAACCAGACCAGAAAACATGGCTCTTTTACATCAAAAATCGCCCGACTGCACCCTGGCGGAGCTGGATCTATTTTCCGCCCCCATGACGCAATTATCCATGGAAGATAAAAAATATCAAGAATGCCAGCCCCTTTCAGCGCTGAGCGACAGCTTTCCCATCAAGTTTTTCATCCCCAGAGATGGTGAAAAGTATCTGGATTTGAACAACACTCTGCTGCATCTCCACGTAAAAATCGTCAATGGGGACGGTACCAACATCCCGCTGATACGGCGGTGGGGTTGATCAACTATCCTCAATTTTCAGCCAATGCAACGTGATGCTGGGGGATAGACTGATTTCACAATCCAACGCCACACACCCTTACTGAGCCATGATTGAGACTCTGCTCAACTTTTCTGATGAAACGCTGAAGAGTCATTTCACCGCCGGTCTGTTTTTCAAAGACACAGTGGGGTCCATCGACTCCAACGTGATGACTAACGAACCAAACAGAGGGCTCACTCAGAGAGCCGCCTTTACCACTGAGTCTGCCGAAGTCGACCTGCTGGATCCTTTACACGGGGACATATTTTTCTGCGAGAGACTGCTGCTAAACTCGGTAGATTTGAGAATCAAACTGATCTGCAGCAGCGACGCCTTCTGCCTGATGGGAACTCGCAACTCTGAGTTTCATCTGAAAATAACAGCCGCCTCCCTGTTTGTGAAAAAAGTCACAGTGCCATTTGGCGGGGTCACGCGGCAGCCTTAATGAAAGGCAATGCGCTTTACCCCCTCTCACATGTCAGCGTCAAAACCTACTCCATTCCAGAAAATTCCAGGATCTGTAACCAGGAAAATCTGTTCCTGGGTACCATGCCCAAATACGTGGTCCTGGGTATGGTGCATCACAAGGCCTTCACAGGTCAAAGAGATCTGCCCCCCTTTAATTTTCAGCACAATGACGTGGAGTATCTGGCGCTGTCAAGACGGCCCGCTAAAGCCTTCCAGCCCCAGTTTAATCGCAGAAATTTGGTCAGAGAGTTTTATAACATGTTTGCGGCCATGGGCAAACATTTGAAAGATTTACCTCTGAGTATCAACCGCAGGGATTTTAATGAAGGCTACACTCTATTCATGTTCAATCTCAACCCTAGCGAAGACAGTGAAGCACTGTCTACCATTTCCAACGGCAATTTAAGGGCTGGAAATGACATTCAGAGTCCCCCTGCCGCAGACTACCACGCTCATTGTCTACGCCTGTTACAACTCCATCCTGGAAATCAACTCCAAAAGGCAGGTGCTGGTGGATTATTACTAAGAAGAAAAAAAGGATGAACAACCACCAACTAGAGAGTCTTATGCATTGTCTGTTGGGACACGTATTTGGCGGGGTGTGGGCTTCTGACCAGCTACCCTACCTGAGTCGGATGTTTCGACCCCCCGTTTACTTTATCATCAACACTCACCCCTCACACCTGCCTGGAGAACACTGGTTATGTTTGACTTTGGAAGAGAATGGTATGGCCACCTTTTTTGACTCCTTTGGATTCCCTCCAGTTTTTGCTCATTATCCCTCCAGTATTCTGCAATTTCTGGAAAACCGCGCTAGAAAAATACTGTACCATGATCGTCAGCTTCAGCACCTACTTTCCGTCTTGTGTGGGCAGCACTGCTTCTATTATTTATGCCACTGTGCCCGTGGATTATCTTACGATTGAGTATTAACTCTGTATCACAACGATGTGTTAAAAAGTGACCTGATGGTGTCTAACTTTGTGAAAAAATATTGGCGCTGTGTGACACCTCAGAATTCAGAGTCTTTTCACCATCAGGTTTGCTCTTTACAAATGTTTAAAAATTGTTATAACTTGAATCATGAAATGTTTTGTTTCCTGTTTTTTGTTTTTGTTTTTCTGTATCATAAAGAAAGAGACTAACGACCGATGGACGATTAATAAACATTTTATTGAAAAATTGTATCGTGTCAAGTTTATGGTGAAAAGTCGATCCACCGCAGAGGTTTTGTTCTTTTCTCCTACTCTTCTCTCGGTACCGTCCATCGTGGAAATAGGGTGAATTTTTTCCGGCGGGTGGTCAGAGGGCCTCGAGCTTTTTCCGCCAGATCCGACTCATCATCATCATCATTCATTTTGAGATGCTGGTACTGTTTGTGGGTTTGACAGTTCTTCACCAAGGATGAGGGAATGTTTAGCTCTGCCAACGCATGCAGAAAACTAGCCCAGCCTTTAGGTGAAGTTTGGGATTTTTTATAAGAAAATGAGAGATTTTTAATTAAATCCAAGATGTGCGACCCTTTCACCGTATTCCCCTTATAAATAAATTCGGCTCTCGAGGTCCATCTGCTGTTGCCGTCGGCTAATTTTTGCAGAATGTACCGTGCATTCTTGCGGTCGCGTGGGGGAAGGTTTCTTATGACCTCGCCGGCTGTGTCATCCAGTTCTGCCAGCTCAGAGGCTGGAGAGGGTGGAGGCTGTTGGGGTTCAAGTTCAGGTTCAGGGTCATAGGTTGGGTCGGGTTGCAAGCTGAGAGTCACTCGACTTTCCTCTTTTTGACCTCGTTTTATGAGGGTGAGATATCTCTGCAGCAGAGCCTCGTATCTCTTGGCTTTTTCGTAGGAACTCAGCCCCGGTCCGGCTCTCATTTTCTCATCCAAATTGTCTTCGGCCGTTTGTCTGATGGAGGCCTCGGGTTGGGTCAGCTTGTTTAATTGATATGGTGAAACGAGAAACATTTTGTTGGCTGTTCTCAGAGACATTTTTTACGTCTTGATAAAACCTCCCAGCAGATTTCCGATGATGGGCACAGCTGCGGAAAGCAGGGGAAGGAATAAAACTGCCCAACAGTCTCTTCAGAATCTGATGTTTACACTTTAAACTGTTTTTTTTTTTTATCGGCCAGCAGTATGATGATCTTTCTTCGACGTTTTAGTTTTTTGTATTGAGAGAGAGATAAAGGTATGTTCCCCTTTAAAAGATTCAGAGCAATCTCGCACAGAGCTTGGGAGAAAATCAGGGGAGCAGTAAGCCGGAATGTCTTTACATTTTAAAGGCGTAGCCTGGTACAGAGCTTTTAGGAGGGGGGGCGTTTCTTTTTATACGGGCCGACATGATGATTTATTTGTTTTTGGGTAGGTACACGGTCAACCACTGGTGAGAAAGTATCCCCGTCCTCAGCCTGTAACGTTCTGGGCAGGTAGGGGTCAAGTCCACAATTAAATACCCGTGGGGATCTCTGACGGCGTCTTCAAAACTCTCCAGAAAAAAAATGTTTTTTGGGAGGGAAAAATTTGATGAGCCAGTATATTTATTTGTAATTTATCACGAGGGTTTTTAAACACAATCAGATAATTGCTGTTTAAGATAATGGTCCTGCTGTGAAAAATGTTCTGAGTCAGCATAATGACAGACATGTTTTTGTGATGTCGGTACTGGGTAACCAGGTGACTGATCAGGAGGACAAAGGTCAGCATCTTCAAAAGAATCATGAGGCCCTTCTACAAATTACATTTTTTAATTCATTTTCTGCAATTCGGCGTACATAGGCTGAAAAGAAGTGTAAATCCACACCACATTTTGAGGTACAGCATCCATTACATGTTCACAATTTTCCAGTACATTTTTTACAAAATAAGTTTTTCCGCATCTACTAGGCCCCACAATCAGACAAGAAAATAACGCTTTTAGTCTAGGATCACACCTGATTATCCACTGAGGGGTCTCGATCACTTCCTGCTGAGAGCCATTGAGGTAACCCTGCACCAGCTCTCTCATGCTGTCAAAGTTGACTCGCTCACAACACTCCCAAGTTTGAGTGATGCCTTTTACACGCACCACCACTTTTTTCTGTCTTCTAGTGAGGTAGGTGTAACTCTTGGGACTGGCCGCTGCAAACTCTTGAATGCTATCAAACCCCAGTTCGTCTGTCAAATCTTCTAGATAATTACCCAATTCCAGGGACGTCTGACCACTTTTGACCACGTATATCAGGCTGTCTGTGTCTGTATATAGAACGTTCTCTCATACCCACTCTAAATAACCATACAGCTTTAGCGGTGGTGAAAGCCACAATAAAGACGTTATTGGCCCGACCAGGAGGCACAACGCAGCACTCGTAACTCCACTGAATCAGAAAAACCATCTACAAAGTACGGGTCAATCTGTTTCTCCCTCTGGTTGAGAGCGTGTGGGATAAAAATGTTTTGGCTTTGCGCCACCCATTCCAACCATTGAATGGAGTTGTCGGACTAACTTTTGAATTGTCCTCTGTAGTTGTCAGGTGACGGTATGGCGAGAGTGTCGGGACGCAGGAAATTGTCAGAAACACTTTCATGCAAGCTGAGGCTATGGTGATGGAGCTCAAAAGATACACGTTGGTCTCGCTGAGAAATTGATTTCTAAATCTGACGCAGCCCTCATAGAGGATATTGACGTCATTTTTACAGTAGTACAGAGCTTCTCTTTCAAAGTTAAAGATGCCCCGACTGGCTTTTTTTTTAACCAACCATAAAAGTCTTCCCGCTCACGCAGAGACATGCACTCTATGCTGTAATCAGAGGGCGGGGTGGGGGGGGGGGGTAAGGCCCCATGTACTTTAAGCTCTCCTCTGAACTGAAATGGTGAGGGAAATAGCCCTTGGTCTGATCGCTAAAACCCAGCGCTTTGGGCATGGCGCTGAGACGCATGCTGAGGAAAGACAGGGAGTCTATGAAATTTAGACCACTGTCGGTGATGTGAGAGTCGAGAGGCAGCTTTACGCCACAGATTTTACATTTTTTTCTGCTCACACACGTGCTGTTTACCCTCTTTACTCATAACTCTGCGGTAAACCCTCATACATTTTAAGCATTTTTTAAACAGCTGTACAGACACGTACAGGTGGCGTTTTTTCTTACGTATTTTTTTTACGACGGTAACAAAAGCGTGGCCTCGCACATTTTCGCCTATAATCTGTAACAAAAGCGTGGCCTCGCACATTTTCGCCTATAATCTCTAACTGTATGACGTCATTGCGTCTAACCTCCGATCTTACTCTGTCGGCTAGATCGTTTAGAACGGTCATGACATCTTCATAAAATTTAGCGAGATCAGGCACATTGCTTTGAGGAGGAATGGAGAACGTGCGTCTTATTTCCAAATTGTTGAAGCGGTCGCTCGATGTGACGGTTGTGGCGGATGGAAGGGGGTCATCGGGATTATTCTGATTTTGAGAGGAAACATTGAGGGAGGCGGTTGAATTAGCTTCCTGCCTCAAATTTCCCCCATGTTGCAAGGGCGCCTCACTCTCTGGGGTAGGCTGGGGAATTCTCTGTTCTCTAACGGAGCGGTGTGAGGAAAAGAAATTTGTTCAATGAGTTGGAGCACATCTTCTAGCGGGCGAAAATATTGATCTACGTGGTGGGTGGGAGCCTGGGAGCCTGGGGGCCTATCAGATTTTCATTAACATTTGCACGATCTATGTCTTCTACCGGCAGAGCGGGGGAAATTGGGTTTGATTCGTCTAAAGCTCTCTGTAATTCTGCAGGAACTGTGCCGGGCCGATTTAATTCATACAGAAACATAACACCAATGCCCAGTGGTTGCTCGAATTGAAAGCAGACCACAGTAGCCTCCCAGAACAGGAACCAGTAGAAATTACCACCACAGACATCCAAGAGAGAGTGCCTAAGATGAAGAGCTGGACAGCACCAGGGCCCGACATGATCCACGCCTACTAAGCTAACTGCACTCCATGAACGACTGGCAGCATAGATGAACCAGCTGCTAAGATCTGGAACCCACCCAGAGTGACTGACCCAAGGCCGTACAGTCCTCATCATGAAGGACCCACAGAAGGGCCCAGTTACCATCCAACTACTGGCCTATAACCTGCCTGAGTACACCATGGAAGCTCCTGTCAGGCATCATAGCAGCTAAGATGAGTAGGCACATGGATCGGTACATGAGTAGAGCACAGAAAGGAATTGGCAACAACACCAGAGGAGCCAAACACCAGCTATTGGTTGATAGGGCAGTCACCCAGGACTGTAAGACCAGAAGTACCAACCTGTGCACTGCCTGGATTGACTACAAGAAGGCCTATGACTCGATGCCAAACACATGGATACTGGAGTGCCTAGACCTGTATAAGATCAACAGGACACTTGGATCCTTCATCAAGAACTCAATGGGGCTGTGGAAGACAACTCTGGAAGCCAACTCACAGCTGATTGCAGATGTGAGCATCAAATGTGGTATATACCAAGGAGATGCACTGCCCCCCTGCTGTTCTGCATAGGCCTGAACCCCCTCAGCCAGATCATCACCAAGAGTGGCTTTGGATACCGATTCCGAAGTGAGACAACAATCAGCCACCTACTCTACATGGATGACATCAAGCTGTATGCCAAGAGTGAGCGTGACACTGACTCCCTGATTCACCTCACCAGGATATACAGCAATGACATTGGGATGTCATTCGGACTGGATAAGTGTGGACGGATGGTGTGTAGAAGAGGGATGATGATCACCACTGAAGGGGTTGAACTACCTGAGGGCAACATAGCAGATGTTCAGGACAGCTACAAATACCTGGGGATCCCGCAGGCAAATGGTACTCATGAGGAGGCAGCACGGAGATCAGCCATAGCCAAATACCTTCAGAGGGCAAGGCAGGTCCTGAAGAGTCAGCTGAATGGCAAGAACAAGATCCAGGCAATAAACACCTACTGCCAGTTATCAGATACCCTGCTGGTATAATATTCTGGCCACTGGAAGAAATGGAAGCCACTGATATCAAGACAAGGAAGCTCCTTACGATGCATGGAGGGTTTCACCCTAAGTCCAGCATCCCGAGGCTATACACTAAGCGTAAGACAGGAGGCTGCGGACTAGTGAGTGTCAGAGCCACTATCCAGGAGGAAACAACAAGTCTCTGGGAGTACATCAGGAAGATGGCCCCCAGTGATGACCTGCTGAGTGAATGCCTCAAGCAGCAGAAGCCCAGTAAGGAGGAGCCAGAAGGGTTGGCATGGACAGACAAGCCCCTGCATGGTATGTACCATCTACAGTTTGAGGAAGTGGCTGACATAGCGAAAACATACCAATGGCTGGAAAAGGCTGGACTGAAAGACAACACAGAGGCACTGATCATGGCAGCACAAGAGCAAGCCTTGAACATAAGGTCAATAGAGGCCGGGATCTACCACAGCAGACAAGACCCCAGGTGCAGGCTGTGCAAAGATGCCCCTGAGACAATCCAGCACATAACAGTGGAGTGTAAGATGCTGGCAGGGAAGGCATACATGGAGCGTCATAACCAGGTGGCTAGCATCGTACACAGGAACATCTGTACTAAGTAAGGTAAGGTGGAAGACACCTCCAAAGGTGATCCAGAATGACCGAGCCAAGATCCTGTGGGACTTCCAGTTCTAGACAGACAAACTGGTGATGGCGAACCAACCGGACATAGTGGTGGTAGACAAAGAACAGAAGACAGTCACAGTGGTGGATGTAGTGATCTCAAGTGACAGTAACACCAGGAAGAAAGAGCATGAGAAGCTGGAGAAATACCAGGGTCTCAAGGAGGAGTTGGAGAAGATGTGGGGCGTAAAGGCAAAAGTGGTCCCAGTAGTGATTGGGGCACTTGGAGCAGTAACCCCCAAGCTGGAAGAATGGCTCCAGCAGATACCAGGAAGAACAACTGAGATCTCTGTCCAGAAGTGCGCACTCCTGGGAACAGCCAAGATCCTGCGTAGAAACCCTCAAGCTCCCAGGCCTCTGGTAGAGGACCTGAGCTTGAAGGAGACACAATACCACCCCAGGTGGTGCGAGAAGGGGATTTTATATATATATAATATATATATATATATATATTATATATAAAATCCCCTTCTCTTATTATTGCTTTGTTATTACATATATATTTAATATACATTACCTTATGTTGCAGGGAGAAAACATTTACCCTGTTATCCATTGTTCATTCTGCAGTCAGCTAAAGCCCCAACATATTGTGCATATTGTGCCACACACGTCTCCACAATCACAGAACACCTTTCATAAGTGTTAAACAGCCATGCGCATGTGTGTGTCTTTAAAGATAAACTCACTAATAAGGAAAAAGAAATAATTTATAATTATGAAGCCAAATAAATCTAAACAGACCTGTAAAGTGCGCACGGGACGGGATCACAACTGTCAGATTGTCTTTATCAGATGAGTCAGCATAACAGCTGTTTGTGTCTGCCTGTTTGTTGTGATTCAGAAAAACAAGGATTAAACACTTATGATCTATAACATACAAGACACAATATTTGACCGCAAGAGTCCTGCCCAACCCACAGAGAAAAAGGTATGTGTGCATCTGTCTGAGCTGGTTGGATATATCCGTGCGTAATTTTGTGCACTTCAAACTTCAGAAACTCTTTCTGATTGTTTTGTAGCAGGACAAAGGAGGAGGACTGGAGGAGGAGATGAGGATTAGGTGGGAGATAATAATAAATTATAAAATACAACATAATTTCAAGGTGCTTCAATGTAAAACATAACCAGTCACATATCTGGATGACATTTGCGGTTCATTTATTGTAATGGTTTTTGCAGGTATTCATGTAAAATAAACTATTTACACATGAAGCTGCTTTGGATATGTGTCTCCATATATTGCGCGCTCTCACGCTTTCACTTCTCGATCCAGGAGATCTGTCTCCTCGCTTTGAAAATCTTTCTCTTTATTTCCTCCTTGTAAATCTGCTGTCATGCTGCCACTGCTTGCGCTGCTGGCGCACCTACCTCTTACAGGCGATGGGAGCTGACTTTCTGATTGGATTATTGCATGTTCGGCCTAAACTCAGCAGTGAATTAATGAGAGCACTTGGGCACACCTGATAGGTGTATGCCGCATTGCGCCAGTGGCGCAGGGGGCAGGGCAGGGCAAAATATCTCTCGCACCCTTGGGAGGAGACGGCAAAGGAGGATTTGGACACACCTTGAATACATTAAATCCATTGCGCTACAGACTGGCATAAGATAGGGCTCTAAGGCCCAAGTGGTTTTTACATTTTACATTTCATGTTTAGACCTCCCGCCCACTGCGGAACAGACCAGGTGCAAGTGCATTTGCGATCTTGCAGACATGGCAAAAATGGCACTTGCGCTGGGTGCAAGATAGCAAAGTCACTTGCGCTGGCGGCACAACGGCATTGCGCCGGGTGTAAGATAGGGCCACTAGTGTCTCCTGGGTCCACATTATGATCAGTTCATAAGACATGGGAATGTGGGGGAATAGGTGAACAAAGAAGCAGATTACCTGTGTCAGAATGAAAAATGAAGGGTTTCTCGTGGCATGGAGGATTCTATGTTTTAATGATCTCTGAATACTAAAGGTCAAACTGACCTGTAAGCTGATCTGCACACAGAGTAGATGAGACATGGATCACACTACATATAACATATATGAAACATCCCCAAGTAAAGATGGGAATTATTTTTAAGCAGTACATAGGGAATTTCCACCGTGATGTCAGTCATAAATTTAGTTTTTTGATTTCTTGCTAGTTGAAAAGCATTGATTGATTAAGGTGACTGAATTGCTTAAGTGACTTTTTTTATATAGCATTATAAAATATGAAATGTAATTTCTGCCATGCGCCCCCATTCATATTGTGTCATTTCCCCAAAAGGGAAAGAGGACTAGCAGCTGTGTTAGGGGTTAAGGTTGGTGTGTTACTGCAGGCTGTTTGTGTGTTTTTTCGGAGCCATGGGCCTTCAAAGCAATGGCAGTTTGTTTTGGGGATAAAGTGCTGTTGGACAAATGAGCTTTTGGTCCAATTAGACATTTTCCAGACTATTGAGGTTTCAGATTATTGGGCCATCAGAAGAATGACATAGTGCCAGGAAAATCTCGTTAAATGAATACTATTTTTAAATGGCTTGTGTCCCTTATGCTTCGTTAAAGTAGTCATCTTCAATGTCAATATTAAGTAAAACTGGACTGAGTGTTGTGTGTCTCTCTATGCAGTTTAATGAGAACAGATAAATACTCAATGAGTCCTCAACAACCACCCTTTAGTGCAGTGATTCCCAAACTTTTTCCAGTATGCCCCCCTTTCGGAAGCCAACAAAAGTTCAAGCCCCCCACCACAAAATTTTAAATCAATTGTAAACCATAACTGGGGATGGAACTGATAAAAAAAAAGAATTCAAAAGTTAAATTTTAGCAAAATAAAGGTCAGTTGGATAGAAACAGCAAACTCATTTGTTTATTCCCCCTACATAGATCATATTCATTCAGCTTTGTTTCACTCTTTTTTTCTCGACAGTTAAAAAAAAACCAAAAACATATATATATATATATATATATATATATATATATATATATATAAACTCTTGCACATTGTTTTTAGCACTTGCAATCAAAGATTTTAGAACAATGATGAAATCTTTGATTGCAAGTGCAAAAGACAGTGTGCATGAGCATACGTAATTCCATATAATTCCATATTTCATAGTGTTGATTTCTCCAGTATTAATCTACAGTGTATAAAAATAATAAAAGTAAAGAAAAACATTGAATGGGAGGATGTGTCCAAACTTTTAACTGGCAATGCTATGTTTTGTCTACCCGTAAGTGCATTTAATTTGATGTTTTTTATAAAATAGAATAGAATGCTTTGAAAGGAGCATGTCAGGAACAGAAAAAGCAAGTGACAAAAAAAAAGTACATCTGGAAACCCGCAGAAGTATGTATTGTCTCTAGGTCAGTTAATTCATGTATAAAACAGTGTAAAATTTCCTACATTGTTTGTCTAAGGTTGATATAAACATCTTCAAAATTCTACAAGAAGTTGGTGCCTAAAATTTGACGTTTCTTCCTTCTTCTTTGGATTCATTGTTCTTAAGTATGTAGACAGCACAAAAATGTGTCAGAGGTAGTGCTTTGACAAAAAGAAAATATAAAAAATGTTTTAAAAATTACAAATAATAGCTTCTCTATTGCTGTGAAAATGAAAACCATTCTTAGAGAATTTTGTATTGTGACACATTTATGCATATAAAATGGTTTACACAGAAGGAACCCTTACATCTGTTTTTCATTTACACATTCCCAAGACTGATTATAGTTTTCTATTCATGCTGAGGACCTAATTTCAGGCACCATGCATAATCTCTCTACTGTATATTGGTCTCACAGGAGTCAGGCTGCAGTATTTGAAGTGTAACAATGACTTTTAACAGATTTTCTAAACCATGGGTAGCAAAAGGCATAGATCACAGGGTTTAGACAAGAGTTGAAATAGTACAAGAATATAACAAAGGTGGCAGATGAAATATTGAGTAAGTTGTCCTGACCTGTAAGAGCGAAACAATAATATGGGCAGAGACATATTAGAAACACAACCACAAGTACACCAAGAGTCCTGGCTGCTTTCATTTCAGATTTTTTAGCAGTTACTTTCACTGATTGCTGGAATGTGACTGCTGCAACATGAGACCGCATGGCACGAGCCTGAGACACAGCCACCACAAATACTCTCATATACAAAACAACAATAACAGAAATGGGAACAATGAAGGAAAATGTAAGATCTACCAGTCCAGCACTATAGTTAATGAAATATACACACTCTCCAACACAGGAGTTATACCTTCCTGGTTGTTTCAGGATATCATTCAGAATGAAACTTTGAAAGACTACAGAACATATCCAACACAGACAAACACAGACTTCAACTCTTTTTTGTGTGATTTTGGTAGAATAATGCAGAGGATGACAAATAGCCACATAACGGTCAATTGATATGAGGACCATGGTTCCTACTGAGGCAGAGGAAATAATGTAGCCTAGATACTGATACAGTGTACACATGAGGTCACCAAGGAACCAGCAGCCGTCTATTAAATTAATTGGAGAGAGGCCCACGAAGAAATCTGAGACAGCCAGAGAGAGGAGGAGGAGGTTGGTGGGGGTGTGGAGCTGCCTGGGAAGAAGACCATCAACATATCGATCATTATTTATATTATTCATTCAGATAAAAGCAGATAGAGAAAAGACTGAAATACAGTATATATATATATATATGTATGTATATACATATATATATATATATATATATATATACACACACAATTGCTTGGAAAAATTCCTTCATTCCTCACAGTTTCCAATCAGACAATACTACCAGTTTCATCAGTGAATGAATGGCTACTTGAAGTGGGAGATAGAGATGATGACTAGCAGGTTAAGAGCTGCAGTGAGCAGAGAGATGAAGGACAGCAGAATTTGAGTCAGCATGGCCTCAGAGTGAGGATCCATTGGCTTTGTACAGGAAGTGTTGAGAAGTTGTGGAAAGCAGAGTTCAGTTCCCTCCATCACCACACAGAGGAGAGTCATTTGACCTGCAATACAACTGATTTATCTCCATCATCCCTGCCCACCCCTTCTTCCTCTGCATGTCAGCTGCTCTTTTTCTCTCCATAGAGATTGAAGCACTTTGCTTTTTGTACTCATATTCTTCAGTGTTGATCTTCTGGTTTATGTCCACCTTAAATGTTCCAGATTATCCCAGCACATAGAAATCCCATTCACAGCACATGACTTCTCTGTTTCAGTTTCAGTGAGTCTGCGCAAATTTAGGGTATCATTTAGAGTTAACAGTTGATTTAAACTGTGTCAAGTTCTGCTGAGCTAACTCACTGGAGGGAGACACTGAAAGAGTGTCCTGGAAGTTTTCTTCAATACAAATATCCTTGCTTTGAGTATGACAATATACCTTTGCAAATTATTATCTGTGCACTTTATACACAACACAGGGACATCATCCTTGTTGGTAAAGTATAAAACAGTTCAAACAGCATAAAACAGGAAGAAAACCCAACCGCTCCATAGACCAACAGTGGTGATGGACCTATCTGGAGACTTTGAAGTTTGATGACAAAGCTGGAAATAAGGAAAGGAAAGCTGGCCCTTCAGGTGCAGGACCAAAATCCAGTGACTGGGAACCAGGAACAGGTGTGCTTGGGGCCACTTACTGAGAAGCAGGTGAGCCATAGTCCAACTCAGGAACAGACATGGTGTCAGGAAATTCAGAGGCTGAAGAGATGTTGGCTCTAGAGCAATGTGTAACACAAAAGAGACCAGGGAACTGGACGACAGGGAGCCTTGCCATCTTTGAGAACCTTGTTTTCTTGTGGGGGCTGTCTTGAAAGCTACTTAATCATGTCTGCCAGTAGACTTTACAGAACATTTTTGACCACACTGCCTTCATCAGAAAACATGTGGTGGAGCCTACTGCCAAACATGATTTGGTAAAAGTTTATTAAATTATATATAACTGAGAATGACCCTCTCTTCTTTATATAAATTAATTGCTTTCAGTCTTCTTTAAAATTGCAATGCATAAAGCTGTGCACATGGTGTAAGGCTGTAGTGGGGGAAAAAAAACCTACATATATTGAACTGAAAATGTGTGAGGTAATATAATGTTTCAGCATAGTTATCATCATCATTATTAACATTATTAGATACTTATGTAACTGTTACTTGATGTACATGCATACATAAATACATACCATGCTTTGTGTATCCTTAAGTGGATTTTATTTTATGGCTTTTGTAAAAACAATATGCTCTTATTGCGAAAGGGCCATGTCAGGAACAGAAAAAGCAAGTAACAGACAAAAGCAAGGTGTAGCAGAAAAGAGACCAGGTAACTGGATGGCAAAGATCCTTGACATTATGAAGAATCTTGCTTTCTTGTGGCAGCTGTCTTGAAAGCTAGCCTTGTCTCCCAGAAAAGACTCGTGGGAATCGTTGAAAGAGGGGAAGAAGACAAGAAGCAAATCAACTCTGGAACAGAAACTGGTTGGAGGCTAGCAGGCCTGTGGCTCACTGACTCAGGAGCTGAGTATTGTGTGTTACTCTCTATGCAGGTTAATTATGAGAGATGAATAGACAATCACAAATGACAAAAAGTGCACACATATAATTTTGGTTTGAGATTTGAGCCCACAGAACAAAAACACCAGTCCCAGCCTTTATTGTATTATCATTCATAAGGTATGTTATTACATATATATTATACATTTATGTTGCTGAAAAAAAAAAACATTAGTCAGCTAATGGCCAGACATATTGTATTTGCATTAATATCACTGCCAAAATATGAATTACAGAAGAATGTTTGGTTAGTTTCAGATTCAGTGTTAATGACAATGAACACAATTATATTTTTACTAGAGAATATGATTCATGAAGGATTGAAATTATCTTCAGCCATGACCCCTTTTCATTTTACTTCAGTGACTTGATGACAACTACACCCACATTTTTTTGTTGATACCCCGCCTCCTTGAAACAGCACAGCACAGGTCTATGCTCAGCTGAATCAGGCAGAATTGCCAAACAAGCATGGTGTAAAGTCTAACTGTTGCTGATCCAGGAATCCCTGCCATTATGTGATCATCATATTTTACAGGGAATGGATTAATGATGATCTGGTTTCAATGCAGAGGTTGCAAAAATCCATCTGTGGGGTCACCACTGCTCTTTGACCACCCAGTGCATTGTCCTAGATGCATATAGCTTGCATATAGTCATTTATACATATAAAGAAGAGAGGGTTGCACTCAGGAATACATCTTTTCGTAAACTTTTGCTCGATCATATCTTGCAGTAAGCTGCACAAAATGTTTTCAGCCATCCGGCCACACTGATGAAGGCCACTCCTTCTAAACATGATTTAGTAAAAAATTATTAAATGACATTCCCAAGTGCGACCCTCTCTTCTCTCCTCATCTTCATATGAATTAATGGCTTTCAGTCTTCATTCATGTGGCAATGCGTGAAGCTGTGCATATGGAGTGAGGCTGTAGCAGAAAAAACCTGCATGTATTGAATTGAAAGTGCATGAGGTATAATTAAAGATAATTATCATTATCATGCCTAACATTGTCAGATACTAATGGAAGTGTTAATTGACATGCATACTGTATGTACAAACTATGTTTTGTGTATCCTTAAGTGCATTTTATTTCATGGAATTTGTAAAGACAGAATGCTCTTATTCTGAAAGGACCATTTCAGGAACAGAAAAGGCAAGTGACAAACAAAGTAATTCTAGACACCCACTTGTGTTGTCATATGTCTGCAAGTCAGTTCAGTCATTTATAAAACAGTGTACAATTTCCTACACTTTTCTTCTAATGTTGATGAAACAGCTTTAAAATACTATATGTTGGAACTTTAAACTTGCCTTTTCTTTTCAAATTCACTGTGCTTAGGTACCAGCACAAGAAAAAATGATTGTCCTAATACTTACAGACTGTACAGTAAACCATAAAAGTGGTGCTTTGGTAAAAACAAATGAAAATGAACAAATCCTGAGTCACTTCAGTGTCGCATTGAAAATGAAAGTCATTCTTAAAGGTATGGTATTGCAAACATTTATGATCTGCATATAAAATGTTTTACACAAAGGAACCCAAACTCTAGCATCTATTATTCAATTATTAATCAAGTACAGTTTTCTATTCATGCTGAGGACCTCAATTTCAGGCATCATACATAATCTCTCTACTGTATGTTGGTCTCACAGGAGTCAGGCTGCAGTATTTGAAGTGTAACAATGAGTTTAACAGATTTTCTAAACCATGGATAGAAAAAGGCATAGATCACAGGGTTTAGACAAGAGTTAAAATAGTACAAGCATATAACAAAGGTGGCAGATGAAGCATTGAGCAAGTTGTCCTGGCCTGTAAGAGCAAAACAATAATATGGGCAGAGACATATTAGAAACACAACCACAAGTACACCAAGAGTCCTGGCTGCTTTGCATTTCAGATTTTTTAGCAGTTACTTTCACTGATTGCTGGATTGTGATTGTTGCAACATGAGACGCATGCACGAGCCTGAGACACAGCCACCACAAATACTCTCATATACAAAACAACAATGACAGTAATGGGAACAATGAAGGAAAATGTAAGATCTACAAGTCCAGCAATGTAGTTAATAAAAAGTATACACTCTCCAAAGCAGGAGTTATACCTCCTGGTTGTTTCAGGATATCACTCAGAATGAAACTTTGAAAGATTACAGAACATATCCAACACAGACAAACACAGACTTCAACTCTTTTTGTGTGATTTTTGGTGGGTAATGCAGAGGATGACAAATAGCCACATAACGGTCAATTGATATGAGGACCAAGGTTCCTACTGAGGCAGAGGCAATAATATACGCTAGATAATGATATACAGTACACATGAGGTCACCAAGGAACCAACAGCCGTCTATGAAATTAATTGGAAAGACCATGAGGAGGCCCACGAAGAAGTCTGAGACAGCCAGAGAGAGGAGGAGGAGGTTGGTGGGGGTGTGGAGCTGCCTGAGGAAGAAAACCAGCAATGTCATTATTTATCAGAACAATTATTATTCAAATAAATTTTAAACACAGTAACATAACTTGGACAAATCCCTCTGTTTCTCACAGTTTTACAACCAGACACTACTTTCATTACTATCTACCAGTTTCAGAAATGAATGAAATATTTGGCTACTTAAAGTGGGAGATGGAGATGATGACCAGCAGGTTAAGAGCTGTAGTGATCAGAGCAATGGAAGACAGCAGAATGTAAATCAGCATGGTCTCAAAGTGAGGCCGTGTTGGCTTCATACAGGAGGCATTGAGGAGTTGTGGAAAGCAAAGTTCAGATCCCTCCAGTGTGTCCATCGCTGGAGCGAGGAAAAGCCGCTGAGCTCTGGCAGTGTCTTGACCACGGCTTCACTCATACAATTGATTTATCTTTATCATCCCTGTTCTCCCCTCCTTCCTCCTCCCCTCTGCTGCGCTTTTTCCCTTCAGAGAGATTAAAGCACTATGCCTTTTTATCATTCTCAGTGTTGGCAACAATGGTTTATGTCCACCTTTGCCCGTCTGCTGTATGTCCCTGGTCACAGTTGGCTGAGCTAAAGCTGTAAATATTGCTATTTTTGGGAATACAGTCTCCCCCATATAAATGTTATAGTTCAATTAACATAGCAGTTAAAAATCCCATTCAGAGCACATGACTTTTGTCTTTCAGTTTCAGTGAGTCTGGGGAAAGTTGGGGTGTTATCTGTTGTTGGAGTTAGCTGTTGATTTAAATGTGCTGTCTCTCACCAGTGGGTTCACTCAGCTAATTGAGAGTCTCCTCGAGTTTGGAAGTTTTCTTCAGTGCAATGTTTTTGACTAAAACAGCACAAAATACCAAAAAACTAAAAAACAAAACAGAACAAAATTTCAAAAGGCATTTTATTTCAATAAATTCTGAAACTGTTGAGGCCTGCCTCAAAAGTGGGACCATTCCAGAGGCCAGTGGTGAAGACAGAATTTCTCTGGAGACAATAGCAAAGGCAGGGCTGTTGTAGAATTTGGGGAGCAAAGGCTGGGCCCCACTGGAGGTGGATGACAAGGCCAGAGAACAGGAAGGAAAGCCCTCCCCTGGGGTGCAGAACCAGAACCTGACATTGAAGATGAGGAGGAGGCTTGCAACAGGGTTACAGTGCTCGAGGGCAGCGACCGAGCTGCAGGGCTGGTCTGCTGCAGCACCAATGGGTTGTGGCATCTCAGCAACTGTAGACTGCTGCAGCTCAAAAGGAACAGGTGACTGATGCATCTCTGGAGCAATAGGCTGCTGCAGCACAGGCACCAGTTACAACTGCAAATCAGGAACGGCAGCAACTCGGGAACAGGTGACTGCTGCAGCTCACCAGGGGCAGGACTTGCATTCAGGGCACAAGATAAAAAACAGCACGGAGAAAAACAGCACGTACCAACAGCCGAAGTACAGACAGAGCAAAGAAAAAGAGAAAATTACATCTATGCATATAGACACAACAACACTCAGTAACATGGCAAATTACATGTGCAATTTTAACAGGGTTATTGCACAAGGGGCACAGGAGAGGTTGCTTTTTTTAGTCTAATATGGACCTGGCCTTGCAAAGTACCTGCTGGTCAAAAAATTCTACCAAGGAGATCTGTGGGACACCTATCACCTGGCCAGCCACCTTAACAATATGGCTCAGGTGACTTTTAGCCCTGATGCTCAGCTTACCATACCAGGCAATCACAGAGAAGGTGAGAACAGATTTAATGAATGACTTATAAAACAAGGACATTATTGCCTACATGAAAAACATTTAGTTTTCTGAGATAATACAAATGTTGTTTTCCACTCTTGCAGACTGCATCAGAATTAACATCAAATTTCAAGTCATTATCAATGGCTGTTCCAAGACATTTGTACTGTTCATCGTATCCAATGCCAGTTCCTTTGATGACAGTCTGAGATGGTGGGTGAAATACCCTCCTTCTAAAATCAACAATCATGTCCTTGGTCTTTGAGGTATTTAATTAGAGGAAAGCCTTGTTACACCATCTGACAAGCTCATCAACCACTGCCCTATGCTGAGATTGATCCTGATGAAGGAGGCTGATGATAAGGGTGTCATCAGCAAATTTCAGGATCTGCCTATCCTCGTGCTGGCTTCTACAGTCACTGGTGTCCAGAATGTACAGCAATGGGGACAGGACACAACCCTGAGGAGAACCAGTGGAGGAGGAGCGCTGTTCTGACAGAAGGCCATTTACTTTCACTCTCTGATACCTAGTACATGTTAAAAACTGACAATCCAGCCCTGAACTCCTATTTGTATTATTTTTCTGAAATAGTGCCTTGACATCCTGAGCATCAAAAATCTTGGTTGAATTTGTAGGGCTGGTAGACTCTTTGCATATTAAAGTTCATCTGAAAAATCATGGGTATCAAATTGTAAATCACAAGTGCTGATTGCTTTGGCTAGGTCTTTGCTGCTATCATAGCCAAGAATACTAATTGGCTTGTTTTCAGTCTTTTTGCTGGCTTCTCATTTTTTTCATCCAATCCGAAGCTGCCTTTAAATTGTTGCTGCTTAAATTTTCCAGCTTATTTTTATATTATATCTTAGTCCTCTTCATTTCTGCGCCGACCTCTCTTCTCGCCTCTCTTTTTTCCGTCTCATCACCTTTAAGAAAGGCCCTATGTTTTCTATGTAACACCTTTTTCAAGTATTTGGTAACCAATGGCATGAAATTAGGGTACACTTTGACATGTGCCTTAGGAATGACAGTATCCTCACAAAATAGAATATAACTGCACACAGTGCCGGTAAGTTCATCAATATCTGAGGCAGAGTCCTTAAACACAGACCAATCTTTATGGTCAAAACATTCCTCTAATGATGTAACAGCCACTTCACTCCAGACCTTGACCCCTCTTAACTTAACCTTCTCCCTCCTCAGTTTTGACCTACAGCATTTATAGGGGTGAGAAAAATGGTGTTATGGCCTGAGGAACCAAGAGGTGAGCTGAGAGAAGTACTACATGCTCCTTTAATGGAACAATAACACAAGTCAAGAGTCTTATTTTTGCTAGTTGAGCAGTTTATGTACTGATAAAGATTCAGAGATCTGTTCAGTCATCTCATTCACTTTGTAGTTTGTGTCCATAGTGGTTTGGACATTTGCTTTTGGGTGTACGTACACCACTGTCACAAATGACTGGGTGAACTCCCTGGGGAGATAAAATGGACAGAGGGAGACAGACAGGAATTCAATGGCGGTTAAACATATGGACTCCCTGATGGTGACATTATTGCATCACTGCTGATTTATGTATACACAGACTCTGCCCCCTTGGGATTTCTCCATGGTGTTTGAGTCCCTGTCCAGCCTGATAGGCGCTCTGAAGCTGCTGATTGACAGATCAGAGTCAGTGTCTGCAGATGTGACCCATGTCTCACTGAAGGCCACGATGCAGGCATCCCTGTATTCATGTAGATGGTTTGTATTTGCCTGCAGAGAGAGAGTTATGCTTCATTCTGGAGAGCTTTACAGAAGGTGGGTCCAGGCTAAATTGTTGTTTCTATGCCAGCCAACTGATCACAGTTTCTGTTTCTGTTTAGTTTCTGTTACATTTAGTGGCGCTGTCAGCAGGACATCCCTTACCACACCACACAGTGCAGAATGGCAGATGAAAATGAAGTGCAGCCTGAAGGCTTAGGGCCTAGTGTATCACAAGAAAATGGGGCTAGGCTAGCAGATACTTCTGCAAGTCAGCCAGTGATCAATGCGATGATGATGCCTTGGTTTATGGGGGTCCCATGGATCCCAAAATTTAATGGTGACCCAAGTAAAATGAGTTTTTCAGAATGAAACGGACAGGTTCAGGCAATGCTGAGGGCACAGGGTTTAAATGAGGAACAAAAAATTGATTTTATATTTGGAGCACTTGGGTGAAGTAAAAAGAGAGATGCCAAACGCTCAACTAGTGCAGCTATCCTGCAGGAGTTAAAGAAATTGTATGGGCAAGTAATCCCAGTAGCCCAGCCCTGGGCCCAGTTTTTCCAAATGTCACCAACAGGAAGAGGAAACTGCCGCCGCTTACGTCCTCTGGCTCCGTGAGTTATTCTCCAAATGGTGAGACCACGAACCAGCTGGCTCAGCCCAAGACGAGATGACTGGTGCTGGATTCTATGGATTGGATTGCAGCACATCGACAGCCCCACTGAAGCAGGCTCCCTTGGCGACGTGAGCAAGGGAAAATGCGGAGCTACTCTTGAACTTCAGTGGACTGGACTGTTTGGTATTTCAGAATCCATCATTCCTGTGAACTGATTTACCTTTGATTAATTAGTTGGTCTGTGTTTTATTCCAATTAGTTTTTAAAGGAACTCACCTATTAAATTAAGTGCATTTTAAAAAGGTTCAAAATAAAAAGAATTTGTTTCTTTTATGAACATCTTTGTGTCCTTCTCACTGTGTTGGTGTGGCCAGGAATCTAAACCTTAAGTAAATTAAGGTTGACAGCTTAGTTTACAGATACAGATATTGTTACAGATACCAACTGCAAATACATTTTTCTTGATGCCCTGCCTCCTGAAACAGCACAGCAAAGCTCTATGCTCAACTGAATCAGACAGAACTGACAAATAAGCATGATGTAAAGTCGAGTACTTGCTGATGCAGGCATTCCTGCCTGCCTTTAGATTTATGTTTACTCTGTTGCACCACGGGTCTGAGAGTAACGTAATTTCAGTCCTCTGTATGTCCTGTACATATATGGCATTGACAATAAAGAGACTTTGACTTTGACTTTGACTTTGATTTACCCCCAACAAATGGCTTCCATCTGTGGGGCCACCCAGTACATTATCCAACATGTATACAGCTTTCCATATAAAGAAGAGAGGGTTGCATTCAGGAATACATCTTTAATTAACATTTATTTGATTATGTTTAGCAGTAGACTGTACAAAACATTTTCAGCTACCTGGCAACACTGATGAAAGCCGGAAGGGGGAAAATATTTTGTGCAGCCTACTGCCAGACATGATTTAGACAAAGTTTAATTTAAATTAAATTAAATGATATACTGTAGAGGAAAAAAAAAAACCCTGCTTGTGTTGAAATGAAAGTGTGCAAGGTAATACAATGTTTAAGCATAATTCAGCATTATCTTTATCATTATTATTGTTCTTCTAAGGTTGATAAACATCTTTGAGATACTACAAGAAGTGTGGACATTAAACTTGTGGATTCTTTTCAAATTCAGTGTGCTTAAAGGTGTTATCTGCAACATTTTCAGTCATCACTTATGACCTCCGATAAGTGGGTTAGGGTTAGGGTTAGGAGAGGGGAGCTCCGCTCTCCTGCACTCTCGCCTGGCAGCGCGAGTGACGTCATTCAACCAGGGCTCGGGCACAGGTTTGGTGCGCCGGCTCAAAGGAGCGATCATGTCCAGTGTTTGTAAACAAATAGAGTGAAAGCTCGATGCCAGCTCCTCAGTATTCAAACACAGAGGCTTTAGAATTACCCTCGCAGAAACCAATAAAAGAAGAGGAGAACAGAGCTGGAGAGGAGGAGTTAAGCATGTGACAGCGTTGTGGAGGAGCGCGCAGTTTAACCGGACACTGAGTGGGGATGTCAAATAAGATTGGCATGTGGTCAGAAAAAACAACGTCACAAATGTCCAAATTAGAAACACGCAGACCGTGCGAGAGCACTAAGTCAAGCATTAGACTGTACAAAACACTTTTCAGCTACCTGGCCACACTGATGAAAGCCGGAAGGGGGAAAACATTTTGTGCAGCCTAGTGCCAGACATGATGTAGACAAAGTTTATTAAACGATATACTGCTGAGTGAGACCCACTCGTCTTTATATGAATAAATGACTTTCAATCTTCATTCATATGACAGTGGGTGAAGCTGTGCACATGGAGTGAGACTGTAGTGGAAAAAAAAAAAACCCTGCTTGTGTTGAAATGAAAGTGTGCAAGGTAATACAATGTTTAAGCATAGTTCAGCATTATCATTATCATTATTATTGTTCTACTGAGGCTGACATAAACATCTTTGAAGTACCACTAGAAGCGTGGACATTAAACTTGTGGATTCTTTTCAAATTCACTGTGCTTAAAGGTGTTATCTGCAACATTTTCAGTCATCACTTATGACCTCCAATAAGCGTGTGTGGGTCGTTGTATCTGCAGAGACCCTGCCCTCTGCATGGATTTCCTTATTTTATCTCATTGTTTTGCAGTGCTGTTTTGCTGTGCCTGGGATATTTCCCCAACCCAAAACACTGATATTATACATCTTATTAAGGAACGGCTCAGACAAATCCTATTGACTCTACCTTTAAGTACACAACCAGCACAAAAAATATGCATCAGTCCTAATACTTACAGACTACAGTAATCCCTAAAGGTAGTGCTCTGTACAAAAGAAATGAAAATGAACAAATCCTAAATTGCTTTACTGTTGCATTGAAAATGAATGTCATTCTTAGAGACATTGTATTGTAACATACATGTAAATACACATTTATGATCTGCATATACAATGGTTAATAAAGCAGGAACCCTTACCCAGACCTTTACATCTATTATTCAATTATTTATCACCAAGACCAAGATTACAGTTTTCTATTCATGCTGAGGGCATTCTTTCAGGCACCATACATAATCTCTCTACAGTATGTTGGTCTCACAGGAGCCAGGCTGCAGTATTTGAAGTGTAAGAATGAGTTTAACAGATTTTCTGAACCATGGATAGAAAAAGGCATAGATCACAGGGTTTAGACAAGAGTTAAAATAGTACAAGAATATAACAAAGCTGGCAGATGAAGCACTGAGCAAGTTATCCTGGCTTGTAAGAGCAATACAATAATATGGGCAGAGACATATTAGAAACACAACTACAACAACACCAAGGGTCCTGGCTGCTTTCATTTCAGATTTTTTAGCAGTTACTTTCACTGATTGCTGGAGTGTGACTGCTGCAACATGAGACCGCATGGCACGAGCCTGAGACACAGCCACCACAAATACTCTCATATACAAAACAACAATGAGAGTAATGGGAACAATGAAGGAAAATATAAGATCTACGAGTCCAGCAATGTAGTTAATAAAAAATACACACTCTCCAACACAGGAGTTATACCTTCCTGGTTGTTTCAGGATATCACTCAGAATGAAACTTTGAAAGATTACAGAACATATCCAACACAGACAAACACAGACTTCGACTCTTTTTTGTGTGACTTTGGTGGGGTAATGCAGAGGATGACAAATGGCCACATAACGGTCAATTGATATGAGCACCAAGGTTCCTACTGAGGCAGAGGAAATAATGTAGTCTAGATACTGATACAGAGTACACATGAGGTCACCAAGAAACCAGCAGCCCTCTGTAAGTATAACTTGAAAGATCATAATGAGGCCCATGAAGAAATCTGAAACAGCCAGAGAGAGGAGGAGGAGGTTGGTGGGGGTGTGGAGCTGCCTGGGAAGAGGAACAGCAAGACATGTATCATTATTTACATTGCTCATTTACATAAAAGCAAACAGAGAAAAGACTGTAATACAACAACATCACAGTTTACGATCAGACAATACTTTTTATCACTATCTACCAGTTTCATCAATGAATGGATGGCTACTTGAAGTGGGAGATAGAGATGATGACCAGCAGGTTAAGAGCTGCAGTGATTAGAGAGATGAAGGACAGCAGAATGTAAGTCAGCATGGTTTCAGAGAGGGGACGCATTGGCTTTGTGCAGGAGGTGTTGAGGAGTTGTGGAAAGCAGAGTTCAGTTCCCTCCAGGATGTCCATCACCACACAGAGGGAAATCTGCTGAGCTCTAGCAATGTTTAGATCAAATCTTCCTGTGACACAACTGATTTATCTTCATCATCCATGCCCATCCTCCCTCCTCACCTCTGCTGCTCTGTTTCTCTCCATGGAGATTAAAGCACTAGGTCTTTTGTACTCATCGTCCTCAAAGTTGGTGACTTTGGTTTATGTCCACCTTTGGACTTCTGCTGCAGGCAAAAGATGTCTGAGTTAAAGCTGTAAATGTTGTTCTTTGTGGGAGTACAATCTTCCTCTAAAATTTTGCACCCAGAAAATCTCAGCAGGTAAAAAATTTCATTCACGGCACCTGACTTCTCTGTTTCAGTTTCAGAGAGTCTGGGGAAGGTTAGGGTGTCATTTAGATGTGACAGGGTCAAAAATTCATGTGTGGCCTGGTTTGGCAGCGGGGAGTCTGTCGCCCAGGAAGACGGTGAGTATCCTTGTATATAGTTAGGTGGATGCAGTGAGGCAGGCCAGGAGTAATACTGTTGAAGTCAGGGTAGACTTAGGGGAACACACTACTTGGTTGAAGCACTTTGGGGTTGGGGTGGGAGTCGTGCAAGGCTGGAGTTGGCGTGACGGTGAAGGGAAGGACGCGGACACTGGAAGAGTTGCTGCATGGGATTGCACTGTTTGATAGGCTATTCGCAGACTGCTGAACAACCATTTTTTACTATTTTTTAGCAATCCTGAACTGCATTTTATTAGGGACCTATTGTTATCCTGCATGTTCTTCTTTCTTTCTTCTTTCTGTTGCACGCTTGGACACAGAGTGGATTCCCAGGCATGCATAAGTTTAAAAGAATGCCCTTTATTCTTCCTCTGTCACTGGAAATACAGAAACACAAGCACATCTGAGCAACGTGGCGGCGTGCTGCAGGCTAGGGATACTGAATAACACATGTATCTCCGTAAGCATCCACACTATCAAACTTCCCTGACACAAAAACATCTATTTAACGATATAAGCTCAAAAATACACTGATTATATTCTCCACATACATACAACTCATACTTTAGCAGATTAGCTAAAAACATGATAAAGCAAGATTTGAGGAGGATATCCTCAAATCTACGAAGGTAACTCCAACACTGATGCCTGAAACAATCAATCCATCATGAAATAGTTGTGGATTAATTATGTGTTTGACTTATTGATTTATTGACTAATCATTGCAGTTGTAGAATTCCTATAATGAGCTAGAAGAAGTTTTAAACATATATACCGCAGAGTTGTCTCTTGCTAATTAGCTCAGTGAGATAGGGCATAGTCTCTTGTGCCAGAAATTGTGAGTTCAAGCCTCAACTGATGTAAAATGCACATTAGAATGCCACCTTTTTTTCATCTTCCTACACTCTGCTTGTTGATCAGAATTTTGCCTAAAATTGCCCGGCCCCGACCATTGCTGCACAGCAGCTATAATTGTTTTTAGTATTTTATTGGTAGTGTTGACTTTTATAATTTAACAGTAGCGATTGGTGGTACCATCAGTGTTTATTTTTAATTGTAATAAATTCCCTTTTAATTGACTTTTATTCAACTGCTTGGTTTTTAACTGTGCTCCCCTGATTTTTTTAGTAGAACCTGTGAGCCTGTTCAGGGTCCTAGGCTCTGTAAATCCCTAAGTCGCGTTGCCAGCTCATTTACATTAACAAATTCGTAAATTGTTTTGAAGCACACAGCACTTAAGTTGGGCGAGAAATTAAAATGCTGCGGTCAACAGTGTCAAATGCAGCAGACAAATCTAAAAGCACCAGGACGACAAATTTCCCAGAGTCTGTTGACAAAAGTATATCATTTGACACCTTCAAGAGTGCCAATTCTGTGCTATGGAGAGCTTTGAACCCAGACTGGAACAGCTCAGTAATACCATTATCTTCTAAGAATTGTAACAACTGGTTGTGGACAACCTTCTCTAAGATTTTGGAAATAAATGGAAGATTTGAGATAGGCCTGAAATTTGAACAGAGGGAGGGATCGAGGCCGTTTTTTTTAAGTAGGGGTCGTACTACTGCATGTTTAAAATCCCGTGGTACTGTACCAGAGGAGAGACTACTATTTACAATATCAAGGACACTTGGCCCAATAGTAGCCAGTACCTCTTTAAACAGGCAAGGGGGAATGGCATCTGCAGGGGAACCAGAGGGCTTCATATGACTAACTGTGTCCTTTAAAATGGAGAGGGACACCGGCTCAAACTGAGCAAATACAGATGTGCAGGGCAAAGGAATCGAGGGGTCATAAGAAGGCTGAGAGATACAGGCTCTAGTTGACATAATTTTATCTGTGAAAAAAAGGAGGAATCGCTCACAAATTTCAGTGGAGGCATCAAAACCAATACCCTTGGGAACCTCAAGGACAGTGTTTACGGTTTTAAACAGAGCACTAGGGTTGTTACAGTTTGAAGCAATTGTTTCTGAGAAGTATTTATTCTTCTCGGCTTTTACGGTCTTCTGATAGCACAGCAGGCTCTCTTTAAGAATACCATAAGAAACATGTAACCTGTCCTTTTTCCACCTGCGCTCCGTTCTCCTGCACTCTCGCCTGGCAGCGCGAGTGACGTCATTCAACCAGGGCTCGGGTACAGGTTTGGTGCGCCGGCTCAAAGGAGCGATCATGTCCAGTGTTTGTAAACAAATAGAGTGAAAGCTCGATGCCAGCTCCTCAGTATTCAAACACAGAGGCTTTAGAATTACCATCGCAGAAACCAATAAAAGAAGAGGAGAACAGAGCTGGAGAGGAGGAGTTAAGCATGCGACAGCGTTGTGGAGGAGCGCGCAGTTTAACCGGACACTGAGTGGGGATGTCAAATAAGATTGGCATGTGGTCAGAAAAAACAGCGTCACAAATGTCCAAATTAGAAACACGCAGACCGTGCGAGAGCACTAAGTCAAGTATTAGACTGTACAAAACACTTTTCAGCTACCTGGCCACACTGATGAAAGCCGGAAGGGGGAAAACATTTTGTGCAGCCTAGTGCCAGACATGATGTAGACAAAGTTTATTAAACGATATACTGCTGAGTGAGACCCACTCGTCTTTATATGAATAAATGACTTTCAGTCTTCATTCATATGACAGTGGGTGAAGCTGTGCACATGGAGTGAGACTGTAGTGGAAAAAAAAAAACCCTGCTTGTGTTGAAATGAAAGTGTGCAAGGTAATACAATGTTTAAGCATAGTTCAGCATTATCATTATCATTATTATTGTTCTACTGAGGCTGACATAAACATCTTTGAAGTACCACTAGAAGCGTGGACATTAAACTTGTGGATTCTTTTCAAATTCACTGTGCTTAAAGGTGTTATCTGCAACATTTTCAGTCATCACTTATGACCTCCAATAAGCGTGTGTGGGTCGTTGTATCTGCAGAGACCCTGCCCTCTGCATGGATTTCCTTATTTTATCTCATTGTTTTGCAGTGCTGTTTTGCTGTGCCTGGGACATTTCCCTAACCCAAAACACTGATATTATACATCTCATTTAGGAACGGCTCAGACAAATCCTATTGACTCTACTTTAAGTACACAACCAGCACAAAAAAAATATGCATCAGTCCTAATACTTACAGACTACAGTAATCCCTAAAGGTAGTGCTCTGTGCAAAAGAAATGAAAATGAACAAATCCTAAATTGCTTTACTGTTGCATTGAAAATGAATGTCATTCTTAGAGACATTGTATTGTAACATACATGTAAATACACAATTATTGTCTGCATATACAATGGTTAATAGAGCAGGAACCCTTACCCAGACCTTTACATCTATTATTCAATTATTCATCACCAAGACCAAGATTACAGTTTTCTATTCATGCTGAGGGCCTTCTTTCAGGCACCATACATAATCTCCCTACAGTATGTTGGTCTCACAGGAGCCAGGCTGCAGTATTTGAAGTGTAAGAATGAGTTTAACAGATTTTCTAAACCATGGATAGAAAAAGGCATAGATCACAGGGTTTAGACAAGAGTTAAAATAGTACAAGCATATAACAAAGCTGGCAGATGAAGCACTGAGCAAGTTATCCTGGCTTGTAAGAGCAATACAATAATATGGGCAGAGACATATTAGAAACACAACCACAACAACACCAAGAGTCCTGGCTGCTTTCATTTCAGATTTTTTAGCAGTTACTTTAACTGATTGCTGGAGTGTGACTGCTGCAACATGAGACCGCATGGCACGAGCCTGAGTCACAGCCACCACAAATACTCTCATATACAAAACAACAATGAGAGTAATGGGAATAATGAAGGAAAATGTAAGATCTACAAGTCCAGCAATGTAGTTAATAAAAAGTATACACTCTCCAACACAGGTGTTATACCTACCTGGTTGTTTCAGGATATCACTCAGAATGAAACTTTGAAAGATTACAGAACATATCCAACACAGACAAACACAGACTTCAACTCTTTTTTGTGTGACTTTGGTGGGGTAATGCAGAGGATGACAAATGGCCACATAACGGTCAATTGATATGAGCACCAAGGTTCCTACCGAGGCAGAGGCAATAATGTAGTCTAGATATTGATACAGAACACACATGAGGTCACCAAGAAACCAGCAGCCCTCTGTAAGTATAACTTGAAAGATCATAATGAGGCCCATGAAGAAATCTGAAACAGCCAGAGAGAGGATGAGGAGGTTGGTGGGGGTGTGGAGCTGCCTGGGAAGAGGAACAGCAAGACATGTATCATTATTTACATTGCTCATTTACATAAAAGCAAACAGAGAAAAGACTGTAATACAATAACATCACAGTTTACGATCAGACAATACTTTTTATCACTATCTACCAGTTTCATCAATGAATGGATGGCTACTTGAAGTGGGAGATAGAGATGATGACCAGCAGGTTAAGAGCTGCAGTGATTAGAGAGATGAAGGACAGCAGAATGTAAGTCAGCATGGTTTCAGAGTAAGGACTCATTGGCTTTGTGCAGGAGGTGTTGAGGAGTTGTGGAAAGCAGAGTTCACTTCCCTCCAGGATGTCCATCACCACACAGAGGGAAATCTGCTGAGCTCTAGCAATGTTTAGATCAAATCTTCCTGTGACACAACTGATTTATCTTCATCATCCATGCCCATCCTCCCTCCTCACCTCTGCTGCTCTGTTTCTCTCCATGGAGATTAAAGCACTAGGTCTTTTGTACTCATCTTCCTCAAAGTTGGTGACTTTGGTTTATGTCCACCTTTGGACTTCTGCTGCAGGTAAAAGGTGGCTGAGTTAAAGCTGTAAATGTTGTTCTTTGTGGGAGTACAATCTTCCTCTAAAATTTTGCACCCAGAAAATCTCAGCAGGTAAAAAATTCCATTCACGGCACCTGACTTCTCTGTTTCAGTTTCAGAGAGTCTGGGGAAGGTTAGGGTGTCATTTAGATGTGACAGGGTCAAAAATTCATGTGTGGCCTGGTTTGGCAGCGGGGAGTCTGTCGCCCAGGAAGACGGTGAGTATCCTTGTATATAGTTAGGTGGATGCAGTGAGGCAGGCCAGGAGTAATACTATTGAAGTCAGGGTAGACTTAGGGGAACACACTACTTGGTTGAAGCACTTTGGGGTTGGGGTGGGAGTCGTGCAAGGCTGGAGTTGGCGTGACGGTGAAGGGAAGGACGTGGACACTGGAAGAGTTGCTGCATGGGATTGCACTGTTTGATAGGCTATTCGCAGACTGCTGAACAACCATTTTTTACTATTTTTTAGCAATCCTGAACTGCATTTTATTAGGGACCTATTGTTATCCTGCATGTTCTTCTTTCTTTCTTCTTTCTATTGCACGCTTGGACACAGAGTGGATTTCCAGGCATGCATAAGTTTAAAAGAATGCCCTTTATTCTTCCTCTGTCACTGGAAATACAGAAACACAAGCACATCTGAGCAACGTGGCGGCGTGCTGCAGGCTAGGGATACTGAATAACACAGGTATCTCCGTAAGCATCCACACTATCAAACTTCATTGACACAAAAACATCTATTTAACGATATAAGCTCAAAAATACACTGATTATATTCTCAACATACATACAACTCATACTTTAGCAGATTACAGGTGGTTATTTGTGGCTTTCCACAGTAGTGTATTACTCGGTCAAGCATAGTATCAGTTTCACTTTGACTTTCACTTGCAAAAGTCCGATATAAATCTAATATTTGCGTTACTGATAGTCCGTCACTTGCACACACATTATAATACATCTGTTCTGCTACTTTACATGTCTTTTTATCATTTTTGCTCACCTGGAAATACAGAAACACAAGGACATCTGAGCAACGTGGCGGCGTGCTGCAGGCTAGGGATACTGAATAACACAGGTATCTCCTTGTGTCCTACATAAAGGACCTCCAGGCTGCCCCAAGTGCCTGTGTGAGCTTCACTCACTATAACCACAAGTTAATCTACCAAAGTCTTGAAGTTGTTATTACCAGCGAAGAATGAACAAAATAATAAACCACAACAATAAAAATAATATATAAGGTGGGGGGTATCTAGTGTCCATAAATATGTTGCCATTACTGTGGGCCCCACATTTCTTTCTTCTTCTTCTTCCGAGGAAATCCTACTTCCCATGCGCGAAAAATCACCAAACTTTGCACAAAGGTCCAGTCCCATGCCAGATTGCTTCAGCTGCAAAAACAGGCCAATAGTCCTGATGGTGGCACTACAGCAAGCCTCTAAAGTTCAAAATTTTGAAAATTCACAACAAATCAACCATATGTGCTACAGATTTGCAACGTTCACCAAAATGTAGCCCCAATACTGAAGAAACTTTTGTACATTTAAACCTATTGCAAATTATGAAGTCCATCGCTTGTTTTTTTCAAAAACTGTAAAACTTATTAAACCTATCTCCTCCCACATTTTTTGCTCAATTGACACCAAACTTGCTACAGAGCATCTTCAGACTGTCCTACACAAACAATCCACACAGATTTTTGATTTATTGAAAATTGAGCCTACAGTGCATCAAAATGTTTGACTGTAAACGATATTGTAAACATATACTTGCAAATTCTTGCTAAATACATTTTCAATGTTCATTTTAAAAAATGACAAAATTTTGGAGTCATGGTAGATGATGTTT